>JAQGBE010000053.1:0-35338 GCA_034698225.1 Scheloribates latipes | reverse complement strand
TGGTTGTTATGGTTGTGTCTGCTGTTTGTCTGGCCTTCAAAATAGATGGCATCTGCAGGCGAGTGGAGGTGTGAGTGGCGATTGGCTGCACAACGCGTGCCGCCAACGGCACACCCATTGTCGACAACAGGTGTGTAATCCTGGCAAAGCTGGTCATCTGTCCATTGGATCCTTAGTGAACAGTTAGAATGGGATCAATCCCGGGTCAAACCACTTCGCATCCAGGCTTTGCAGGCCTTCAGGCGATCCATTTGAGTCCATTGGCGACAACACAGTTGTTGTGAGGAATGAATGAATGAAAGGTTTGAATGCGAGAGAAGTGAGAGAAGAGAAGAGTCACTGGAAATGAGTTGCAGTGAAAAGTGGTATTCATTAGCAAATGAAACCCATTTTTGCTGATATGAAGAGTCGGTCGGAAAATCGATAAATAGCTTACGAAAAAAGTGTTATATTATTGCTCTTCAATGCTATAAATGAGTTAACAGAGAAGAGTTTGGTATGTCTTGGGATCTGTTGGGCTGTCGGCGCACTTGGGCTCCGCGTTTGGGCATTGAATTAGTTGTCAAAACAGATAACGTTTCGGGAATTTAGCGCCAAATGTATGAAACGTGAACTGAAATGTCGATCAGTGAGTGAATTAAAGTCCAAATCCCAACTAATTATGTGATTAGCACCTCATCGCTGAAGTGTTTAATACTGGCACTCAAATCCAATTAAATTTGTTTTTCAAGAATAACTATAATTTGATTAAATCGCTTGAAATGATGTGTCCGTCGACTTAATGCTGATTAAAAGCAATTTTGCGATGTTCTTGCGTATTTCAAATAACGATCCAGCTGGACTGTTCAAGTTCCATTACATAGATTAATTTTCAGACCTGATCCGATGGCTTAGAGCACTTGCACAGTGACTAAGACCCCGGTCGTGGCCAACGCCGGTCGTGCCGTTAATCAATCGCCTAATCGACGACAGAATTCACTAATAATGAGTGTCATTAATATTATTTGAATGATAATTCCAATAAGTTTTGACAGATTCTGCACTCAACAACACTTATACACTCTCAACACTAGTATTAGTGCCGACAGTAGTGATACAAATCATTTCGATAAAGTGAGAGCCCATCAGCTCTTCGACAGCCCAGGGCTTAATTGTCTGTTCGCTTGCATTGCTCGCCATTTAGTCCTATCTTCTCATCCAATGATAAGTCATTACTTGATTTAATTGAAGGCCAGAACACAAGTAGTGAAGCATTTCTTTTGTAGCGCCAAATCGATGGCTATTAGAGAAGGTAGAGATGGAGTAGAGATCAGTCGATGACCTAATGTCTAATGCCTTACTACTGATGCGCTCGAATAACACCAATCCATATATCATTTGTCAACCAATTGATGGCATTCACGCGTCTCATCAGACAAGAGGTCTCGGGATTAGTGACGCTATCGATTGGGAGCTAAACCTCTACACCAGAGCCGAGTCTTGCGATCGCCATCACTAGCGAACAGTCAGTTTAGCTGACGATGGCTTAGATTGCATTGAAATATTACATTTTCATCGAGTATATTGACAATTACTGAAGCTATTCGTCGATATTATACCGGTTTATTGCCAAGTTCCGTTTGGTGGAATTGAGCAAGCCACTCGAGCAATATGTTTTACAATCGTTTCACAATTGAATTCTGCTGTCGCTAACAATAACTGTCATCCGAGTCAGTCGTGTGTCGCCTCAGACACAGACTGTCCTCCACTGACAATATCTGCCACTAATTCGATGGCAAAACAAATAGATTTTAATTAAATCGCTACTGTTTTGTAACACAAATTGAATCCGATTGCGATTCTCGAGTCACAGATTGTTAGCCCTGATGTTTGGTCTTCCCTCCGACACTCAACAAGTGCTGCTCTTAACCAATATTGTAAATTGCTTGTTGCCAGCATTGTTGATCAAGCTCAATTTGGCAACCAATTGATCGATATTCAAGTGTTGAGTAGAAATCCACAATTTATTGCCAAATATTCTAATTTAAACTAAAGATTAGTTAAATTTGTCAACAGTGAGAGTATTCCAATCAAAATTGTTATTTCGCTGAAAGCAGTCCCATATTGTAGATCATTGATGACCAAACACAATGTTGAAACCAATTATCGATTGTCGAAAACTAGTTGACAACATTTACCTGCGATAACCAGTGTTTGTATAAATTTCAGAGAAGTGTTTGCTTTATCTTTAATAACATTAACGACATTAACAACAATAACACTAATGTTTATCTGTTATATGATTTTTGGTTTAATAATTTCGGCTAAATATGAATTTATGATTAAAACGAGCGAATTTGAATCTAGATTAATGAGTTTTTAAGTGAAGAGTATTTGTTTTCATCATTTTAATGAAAAATCTTTATGAAAAATAATCTTCAGAGCTATTATCAAAATTGTCCAAGTAAATCGATACGAAAGTGGTCGCATGATTACAATTTTAATTATATTTTCGAGTGCAAACCGGGTCAATCCCATATTACACCCAATTAAGAATGATATTTAGCCAGGTGATTGACTCTAATGAGATCTCATCAGGCAAATCGAGCTCTCGATAGATTGAAAACAGAAGTTCGAGTGTATTGCACTCAAGTCGAGTCCAACTGGTGATGTGACGCAAGATAATCGCCGATCTGCTCAATCCATCTCAATTGAACGCCTCGCTAGTTCTTATCGAACAATAAATTTGATTTAGAAAACACATAAAACGCACTAAAAATAGGTTTTTAGATGAGACAAACCAACTGTCGGTCTATCGGTAGAGACAAACAATTTTATAGACAAAGAGATAATTCGGCACAAAATGTGAATTTGATTTCATTGCGAATCCATTTTTCAATTGAAACGATAAACCGTTTGATTCGCTCTTCGATTCTATTAATATATTTTTCACTGCATTACACTTCGCATCCAAATAACGAATCGAATTATATTATACTTTGATTTTCAGATATATTCAATCATTTTCAACACATTTTGCGAACATATTTTTACTCATCTGTTAATTTCATTTTTCTCTTCCAATGGTATAAACCGTTAATAATCTCATTATATTTGTGACAATTTTTGTTTTTTGCTTTTCACTGACAATCCCAGAGCAGAGACGCACAGAGAGTGGGCTTCACTGCAGTGCTGGTTAACTAAAAGGTGGCCACCTTGCTCACATCACATCGGTTGATCATACAGGGAGAGACTGCGCGAGCAATGACTGCCTCATTTAGCATCGGACCCAATATACAGCGTCCGCTTCACTAAACTTAATTGAAATTCAATTGTCTTCTGGTCTGCGAACTGAAGGCACAGAATATTCATTCAGTGTTCGCAATATATACAACACTTTTAGCACTGATAACACAAAAACTAATGAAATATCTGTTGCCTCGCAATTGGCTGATGTCGTGCGGGCACCAGAGGGACGGACACACACAATGAGCTAGCTACAATTCGATTAAATACCTCGTAGCTATGGATTTTCGCTGGGATTGCACGAAAAAGCTACAGAAAAATAGAAAATAGCAAACAATCGGTGAATGATTTAGAAACTAATTGTCATTTAAAGCCAGATTGATCTTGGTTATTGCCTTCTGTGTTGCCACAGGGTCAATATAGCCACTCTAAGCTGGTTAAGTCTGATATAAATAACGAGAATTACGCCAAATCCCGAGATTTTAATTTATATTTCCTAATCCGACGGTATTTTCGGAGTCTGTCTCTCATCCGACTCTGTCTTTCACTCCCTTGGCATCCATTAGATATCAGAATTTCAATTATGCGAACATTTTATTCAAATGATAACACAATTTGTTTCACAATTTGCAGTTATATTCTATTCAGACTTCTCTGCAATTGATTTGCATTTCATTTGCAAATGTGTTATAATGAGAGACCAAATACGAGGCAAACATTTGACGCCAACTCTAACACTACTTATGTATTCATAAGTTATTCTTTAGCCTCAAAGCAAAGACATTTGAAACGAGAATTGCACTCAAATTTTGGACTATATTTTTGACTCCATTTATGCGAATATATTATATACGATATGTATATACAGAATACAATCAATCGGATCGATATCCGGGCCATAAAACAAACAGAGAGTTGGGTCCCAGTGTTGGCACACAATTCGCATCCAAACCCAAACCCATGTATTCAATAACGAAATATTGCGTTAAGACTCGTATTTATAAGAAGAAAACACTAATCACTAGAGATTTGTCGATCACTACACGATTCGACACAATATTCTTCTTCTTTATTCAGAGCCAAAACCTAAAGATTATCGGAATATCTCTTTCAAAGAGAGAATCATTAAAAAAGTATTGATGGCATCGAATCGATGCAAATAATGGTCTCATTATATAAGATAATACTGGAATAGATGTCTCAATATTTGATGTCATTATCTGTTATTTATTTATTTATTTATTTATTGTTAAACTCTGTTCTGGTCTTAAGTATTGGATTTGTTAGCCTCATGTCTGACATACTCTGCCAACGACTCACTCTTTGTTGGTCTTTGACGACAATATGCGATGATATGAGAGACACAGAAACTGATCCACTCTTTCATCGATTGCTGCGATCGTTGGGAATAAAAGTTTATTATTTACATTCACTCAGTTTAGGGCCGAAGAGATGTGCTGACAGACCTAGAATGAAATGTTTGACATCTCGACACGACTCGACACGACATGTTAGTCCTGGCATTGCACTCAACGACATCAGACATAAGATTGTCAAAGAGTTGTTTTCTACTCGACATACGACTCATATGTATTCTAAGACAATCGATTGATTCAAATATTCTTCGATATAACCTATTATTCTTATATTCAGTTAATTGTGTGTTTGTGTCGATGTCTGAGCGAAAGGTTTTATCTTCTCTTACATAACGTCAGACTAATTGTCAGTTAATAATAGATTATCTTCTCTTCAGATGACATAATGAACGACAAGAAGTGTGTGAAACTCGATCTCTACATCGATGACGAAGAAGTGTTGCATCAGAACAACGACGAAGAGAGCGCCGACGAAGTGCTGTGTCTGAGAATACTTAGCTCGAAGACTAAGTACCGCTTCGGCGGACTTAAAGTGCATATCGAGAGCCCTGTCTTCGACGTCGGGAAGATCTTCAACGTTGAGTTCGATGAGGACAGCGAAGTGGCGCTCATTAAGTCGCAGAAGGATTACCCGCCGGGAGTGGAACTGCCGCACACACCGACCTCTTCCAAAGCGGCCACTATTGTCATCAGTCCGGACAGGGATGACATCGCTCTGACCAACGCCTCCAAAGTGAGCGCAGACCTCACTCTCCTCGAACTGTCCACAGACCCGATCGCCGCCGACTCCGAGCTTAAAGACGAGGCCATCGCCGCCGGCGGTGAGAACGGGGCCGGCGGTCGACGGATGTCAACACAGCTGAAGAAATTCGTGTCCAAGAAGTGGCAAAACAGTTATAACAACGTCTCGCGAGTCAAACGATTCTTTTCTGATTCGATGCAATTCTGGAATTGAGACCAAAATTTATTGAAAACCAATTCTTTGGGGAAAACGACAACAAATTCTTAGAACATATTCTGTATTATAGCCAAACAAAAGTGTTTTCTTCATCTCATCGTTAATGATATCGCAGTTTGTGTTTGTGTTTCGCAACAATTCGTTGAGATATGACATCAATTGAGATATGAATCGCTTCCATGTCTTCGACTCATGAGTTCCGAACACAACAACACATCTGAATATTGTTTAATCCGAGCGTTGGTTCGAATTTTCAGAGCATTTAAGTGGAAAAGTGACGCAAATTATTGAACAATAGAGGCATTAAAGTAGTGATTATTTCAAACAAGCGATTGAAGCGAAGTATTCAGTGTCTGTTTGGGTCCGGGATTCGCAAAAATTCTGTTGTATATCAATATTATTATTATTATTACTGTATTTTCGGTTCTCATTATTCGTTTCCATCGAATAGTCATTAAAATCAGATTAAAAATGCTTTAATAAACAATGTTTTGTTAAACTTTGCGTCCAATTAATTATCAGAGGATTACTCGTCCGTTGCGTTGCAGTCAAGTAATTGCAAATTGAATCCAAATTTAATGCCTTTTCAACCTTTGCTCGAACGACGACAATATTGTAGAAGATAATTAACAGAGGTATGGCAAGACAGCTCACCTGGATTATCATCTTTTATTGCAATTTGTTGTATTAATTAAGCAAAGCCAGCATTTTCGTGTATATCAATGTGGAAATTCATATTCTAATTAATTGCCACACAATTAATTAGAATAAATTCATATTCTAATTAAAACTATTAATTAGCCGCTCATCTCATAAGCGAAGAGATCTAATTATAGCTCTTTCTACTCGACCAGTCGAGTATTGCCACTAGGCTGACCAGATGTCCTTAATTCTTAAGGATTGTACTTAATTTCCCTTTCTTGTCCTTATGAAAATTTTGACTTGTTCCATAGAATAACATTAGTGTCCTTAAAAATACTAGACTTAATATGTCTAACTTGCAATATAAATCACTAAAATAGCTGAAATGTCCTTAAATTTCAAATATCGATCTGGTCACCCTAATTGCCACTGATATCGGAGTAGACTTCTGGAAATTTACTCAAACGAAAGCACTCTTTCAATCTGTGGCCACACTTCAGCTCTCATTCATTCAAACCTCGCTATGAATGAAATAATTCTCACCGAAAGAGTGTTTTTGAGTTAAACCCTTTCGGTGAGGAAAAAGTCGAGACTTAAGACATGTCTTACGACTGGTATTAGAGCTCAGACTTAATATTTAGTCTTATGTCCAGACATTCAGCTCTTCATTGCGTTGGCAATCAGTTGTCGTCTAATATTCTGAATCATTGTTTGGATTGAATCGAATCAATGAATCCGTTCGCCGATTGACAACATTTTCCAAGAAGTTTAGAGCGAATACCGAATCGAATCCATATTTATTGATATCTTTCCATAAAATAATCGATAAAATAAATGTAAATTTATTTTACAAATGAATAGAAAAACTAATTTAATATTTAATATCACAAATTAAATGAGTTATCGATTTATATCAGGCATCACCAACACTATGCCTACTCAGGGGGGGATCGGGTGGGGACTAGTGATGGCGATCAATGGGAATAGTGGAGATTTTCCACAAATTTAGGCTGGCAGGATAGGATTTAGGGTAGACAAAATGGCTGCCGCCCCCATTTTTCGGCTAAATCCAGTTAAATAAAGCTTAATTACGTCCGATTTAAGCCGATTTTAAGCTTATTTCGGCGTAAATTTAGTTAATTTAACGTTAATTATGGCTAAATCAAGTTGAAATCATCATTTAATCGGGTTTAAATTGCCGAAAATGGCCACTTCGGGGATAAGCGGTTTCGAACTCAGAGGGGATTTTCCAAGATTTTCGAAAACAGAGGGAATTTGGGCGAATCCCCCCCCTTTTGGTGAATTCTGATTTATATACAAGACTAGAATCGCAATTCTAATGGTTGTCGTCTGTCAAGCCTTCCCTCGCCTTCATAAGCATCGCAAACATAGTGAGCGCCAGAAGTTTGTCGAAGCCATCCATTGTCGAGCGTTGGATCCACTTCGGGATCGTTGTCCGCGCCTTACAGATCAAAATTAGACGTCAGATGAAGGACTGGCACTCGCGAGGCATACCTGACTGAAGCCCAGTCTCTGCAGGATGTAGTCGACGCCGTAAGGCTCGATGTTCTTTCCGGCCCACGACAGCAGTCGGACCGTCGGTTCCAAATGCCAGACCTGAGAGACATTTAGGACCAGAATTAGGATTTATGTCTAATGACTGGTATTTACAGAGATTTGAGATTTGAACCCAATATTTACGAATCGAGTGAGGATTTTATCGGAAATCTATTGCCAGATAATAGCCTACGAACTGATCCCAAGAGTGTCATAAATCCTAATCTTTGTCTTAAAAGGACATCTTTTGCCGTAAACTAATGACCGAACGCTAAGACATATGCTATGTATCGAAGTTCACAAATCCGCTGTCAAAGAGTCTTCGGTTGAAGACTATCACTGAATCGGTGGTAAACGAGAGGACAGTCAACACTCACGTGACACACGAATTCTCTCCAATCTCTTTGCATCGCTTCTAACGATTCCGTCGTCTTTTGGTTTTTGTCGGCATTCGGCGAATGAGTTTTCATCGGATCCTTTTCGATCAGATAAGAGCTGATCAGTTCGTGTAAGAAGAAGTAGGCCTCGGCGTCAACGGCTACGAAGATGTGGTCATCGAAGTCGGAAACGAAAGTGCAGTCAACTCGTGGTTTGACGTCCGACGGGTTGGGTGTAGAGCACGACTGCAAGTGTTCGGTCTTCAGCTCCAATTGCATACTCGGAAACGCGAAAATCACTTCTTGGGTGTGATGATAGTCACCACTTGTCTTAGGACTGGACGACGCTCTTCGGTCGCGCACCTGAGGCGACGGGTAGTATTCAGTCTGTGATGGGATGGGAGTACCGAAAATGTCTAATTCCATGACCGCCGGGAAGCGGTCGACGTCATCGATCTCGGAGGCGCTGAAGGCGTAGTGAAACCATTCGTGCATATGACGGAACTGCGGCGGAAACATCACAGACCGCGATATCTTGCAGACAGTGGCCATCGTTTTGCGAGATTGTTGTTCACTGCAGTTACGGCCCAATAGGAACGACAGATTCTGCACGACATGAGTGTCCAGAGCGCCGGCATCGCTGACAATGTTCTGGGCTTCGGTGGCGAACGAAATCGCCGGTTGCTTCAGACTGAAAGCGCCCCAACTCTTGGACCGAAAGTTGATGCCATAAAAACAGGCCAGAGATATGTTCTGTGCCTTGAGCTCAACGGTGCCGCCGAGGATTGTGCCGTGAGATGGCAACGGGTTGGGCAGAGTCGACAACTGGACGCCCGCCACCAGTCGCAGAGCCTTCTGCCAATGGCGGTGATGGCGCGCTTCGGTAGTGATGGACACGTTGTCGGCCGACTGCTGTGTCTGTGGAGTTGTCTGCGCAGTGGTCGCGACCGGAACCGGCAGTTGAGGCGAACCACTGCTCACACTTTGGGTGCGCTTCGGTTGGGATTTGCCTTTAAATGACTGTCTGTTGTATGACTTGGGCTGAAGCGAAGAGAAGACGCGTTTACTAGAGTGGAACTGCTGTGAGAAGAACTCTTCCAGTTTGGCCACAATCTTCATTATGTCGGGTGTCGTCGACTTCGACATCAAGATCTGCATCTGATCCCAGACAAGCACTCCGTGAATGAATATAAGCGCCGGTCGTTTGGTTGGATGAGTCGATTGGTTGTAGTTTTTGTTCAAATCGATTCGCCACTCGTCGCGCAAAGTGATGTCCAGATCGGACACCCGGAACATGAGAATACTAGTGCCCATGTAGTCGATCCGGTTCTCCAGGGTATGCAAACTGCAGCTGAGTTTGTGTTGCGGTTCCATTCCTTTCACTTCTTTGACCGCCAGTTCAGTACTGATTTGACTCAACTCAACGATTCCGCCGACAATACCGCCCTTCGCGTCCAGAGTCGAGCCGTCCAGAGCTAAACCGATTTTATAGCTCTTGTGACCACTCGAGTCGATACAGAGCCTGCCTTCGGACCGGAGGCCACGGGTGAGCCACGAAGTGTTGCCCATAACGTTCCCCATATTCATAGTTATGTTCAGTTTCGACAAATTGACAGAAAACAGGAGTAAAGTCTCCCACGGATTGGCCGCCAGTTGTCGTGAGTCAGATCGGGACGCGTTCTTATAGATCCGTTTGCGACCGGTTTCCTCGAGATTCAGTCGCAGACCCTCGCGATCGGGAGCCGACTCTTTTCTGATGAATGGCCGCACAGTAGTGCCCGTTTGGTTGGACTCCTCGGAACTGGTGTCCGAATCTTTGCTATTGGTCGACATAGAGTCGTCCTCCTGGTCACTGAAGATGGCGCTTATGGAATGGTCGCCGATGAACATCCGCTTCCAAATCGTTTTGCGATACCAGGCCTTAGGGAAGGCGAGGATCTCATTGAGTCGTCTCATGTCGTACTTGAAAGACGCCGAACCGATATCACAGGTCGCGGAGAACCGGAAGTTCTGGCAGACAGAGTCAGTGATCGACAGCTTCCGTCCTCTGGCGATATTGATTTTGACGAACTCCACCTGAAGACTGAGCGAGTCTTTGCGGTCAGAATATGGGGTCTTCGCGTCTGTGCCCTCTTTGTCTTTGGTTGCAGTGCCGGCCGAAGAGGCGAACTTCTTTTGACCGCCATATGGATGGAAAATATAAAGTGAGAAGTCGGCCAAACATCCGGTGACACTAAGACCACCCGATGAGGTGCCGGCGGCCGGCGATTCGGTCGAATGCTTCTCATAGGACTTATATCCATATCGAGCGTACTTCGGAGGAGAGCACTGACCGGTCGGTAGCTCTTCGTCAGATCGCTTGGAGGAGAAGACCAAATCAATTGATGGTAAGTGAAGCAGACATTCGACTCTTGACACTGGAAGACAACAGAAGCGAACGACTGTCGGCTGGACGTGGAAGTAGACAATGACGTCGACCGGAAACGACGCGTAAGTGGCGTATTGTGCCGGCACTGGCGCTCGCGTCTCGCCGAACACCGGCGGAGCCGCTGTCGAAGTGGGCGTCTTCGGCGGCGCTGTCATCGGGATGGGTTCGAGTGCCTGTTCCAAGAAGTCCAAGATATTGGGACTGATGAGGGTTTCGTCGGGAATGCTGTGAAGAGTGATCCACGCGAAGAGAGACGCCTTTTTCAAAGACATTCGTTTAGCTGACAAATGACCGCTTTGTTGACTACTAGTGCCGCCGGTCTCGGCATCGGTTCGCTGTTCAGATGCCGGTCGCGTCTTATCTCCCGCTTGGGAACTGTCGTCAGTCGATCCAGTCTTGGAGTTGTAATGAAGTTTGATATCGAGACCAGGAATCAAAAAGACGGTGAAGTCAGCGATTTGTCCGCTCAGATGAGTCGGATGTTTGAGTCGCGAGGCAGAGATGTTGGGCTTCAGTCCGGCGGAGGACGAGGTTTTGGCCAATCGGTTGCTCGAACGGGATTTGTTGATATGGTTGGGAGAAAGCGAGTCGTACTGACCGCCCGAAAAGCTGCGCTCTTTTTGCATCTTCTTGGCCGAGCCGTCCTCACCTTCTTTGCCCGACTGGTCCTTCGTATGCAAAACACATTTGCCTGAGTTGAAGAATATCTTGACATCCAATTCGAAGTCAATGTTGGGCTCCGTTTGGTAGCTCTGTTTGGTGGTCAGCGACCGTTCGGCCAGCGATGAGCCGCCACTGTCGTCATATTCGCTCGAAAGACTCGCCTGTTTGCGGGGCTCGGCGTCGCTGGAGAAGCGAGAATAAAATTTTATTACTGATTCGGCAAAAGACTCGGCAAAGTGTTGGCCATACCCGCGAACATTCTTTGAGATTTTCGGGATTTTGAATTCAGAAGCAGAACTCGAAGACTGTTCCAAACTGAATGTCGGCGTCTGTGCGCTCTCACAACTGCTCTGAGATTCACTGACCGCTGAAGAGTCGGAAATTGCCGATTGACTCATCGGTGAGTCCATTGTTAGCAAGGTATTGGACTTTGGAATTGGAATACTCGCAGATGTTCTGCAAAAAGCAAGTGATCAACGGTTAGTCTAACCAAGGGTGAGCTCACCTGAGTCTAGGCAATTCAACTGCCGTATCAAAAGAGCCGGTTTTCATATGTTCTACCGGCGAGTCTTCGCCAGACTGTTCATTGAAGTCACTCTCGTTGTACGCGACCATTGAAGAGCTGAACATTTTGTTGCCGACCGACAGCTTGTCCTTGAATGAAGAAGTCCTGACACTCGGCCGCCGAAGCTTTTTGATGACATCGCGTCTGAAGTTGTTGAAGACGGCCGCTTCCAACTCGTGCAGGCGTTGGACCTCCTGCTCGATGGTCGCCTGACTGGCGCCCAACTGCCTCAAGTCACTGATGATCTTCACTTGCTCATTCAGCTCTTTCTCGATGATTCGCGACCTTTTCTTGTAATCTTTAGACACGTCTTTAGATAGCGATCCTTTTCTTGCCGACATTCCCGGCTCAGATTGATCTTCGACGGCACTGATGCGCTTCTCCTGAGGCGTTTCATCCACAGTAACGCTGCCATAATCGGCAGTCGAAATGTCCTCTTCATCCTCGTCCTCATCGCCAGCAATCAGAGTCATAGTCTTGAAGAGCGCCGTAAAGTGCTTTCCGATGGAAGTGTCGAAGTGGATGTCGAAGCCCTCCATCTTCCAGGACACGTTCAGCAGCCACTTGGCATCACTCGTGCTCTGGTGAGCGGTTATGGTTCGCGAACAGATCTCATACGTGCCTTCGGACACGACGCACAGGTTTTTGATGGCCGGGTCGCTCGGGTCGGGCTTCCAGTCGTCCAAAGAGGTCTCGAAGTCATCGGCGAATCTAATACACAGACCAGTGAACTGGGCTTTGCTGACCAGTGAGCCTCGGGAACAGGCGCTGATCTGAGTGTTCTCCAGAGTGACCACAAGCGCGTCCTTCAGGTCAGACTCGAAGCCTTTGCTCTGATTGAGCGCAGAAATGGTCAGATTCGTGATCGGAAGACATGCGCCCAAGTCGTCGACAGTGAGCTGAAGGAAGAGTGTCCCCAAAGTCTGAGCGCCGACTTGAGTGAAGGGCTGGACTTTGCCGAAGACCTGCTGAGTGGCCAACACTACCTCCGAGTTGAGGTTCGATCGCTGTTCGTTCCAATACTCGTAGGCATTCTTGTAGTTGAGCCAAACGAGAACCGCTTTGTCCAAAGCCAGCGGTTGGATGTAAACCAGAGGCCTGTGAAGCGTAATCAGAACGGCCTCCTTGTCCTCCGAGTCGGTGTTGATCACCATCTCGTCCTGCAATGCGTTCCTCATATTGATCCTGGTCTTAAAGTAAGCCAACTGCTGGAACTCGGGCTCCGCTTCTTCGAACATTGCGTTTCGGATCAGTTGACCCAAAGCGACATTGAGGTCGACTTGCAATTTGATGAATAACTTGAGATTTAGATCTTTTGTCGACATATTCTGGACCCGATTGGAGAGTTGGAGTTCCATTAGACCGGTCTCGAGGCGAACGGCACTACTGGTCGGAGTGGTGGCCGTGATTTGGATGCCTTTGAGACGCAGATGAAGAGAGAACAGGACATAGCGAGAGCGGCGACTCTTGTCTGGTCCGAAGAACAGTTCTTCGTCGATGATCTTGGTGTCTGAGCCGGACATCTTCTGCACCACTTCGTTGACTTCTTTCATAAACACCTTTTGTACAAGAAGTAAGTGATTTAACAGATCCGTGGTTAGGCTGTGCTCGAAAGAGCCGATGTCTGCGGTCGCGTTCAGATAACTGCCTTTCCTGAGGACAATGCCTTCGGCGAACGACTCGGACCGCGAGGCAGCAGTCGTGCCCTTATTCATGTCTTCCATATATTCGGCCGACACGTGAATCTGAGGCAAATCCACGTTCGCCGACGACGGGAGGTTGGCTTCGGTGGGCAGCACTTTGGTGTTGAAGCTGAGAGTGTGCTGATGGACGTCGATCACGAACTTGGCTTTGTTGCCAGTGATGCCCGAACTGGTCACCCGTCCGATCTGGTACTGGGCTCGCAGTGACGGCAGAAGAGACGCGCCGATTGTGAAACTGTCTAATATGACACTGAACTGAACCACAATTGGTTTAATCAATTGCTGTTTGTTCTGCAGATCGCTTGACGGAACTGTTCCGCTGTCGACCATGTCTTCGGCATCCATTCTCAGCGTATGTGTGGTCTGTTGGCCGTAAGAAGATGTCATAGTCTCGGTGTCCATCTGTTGTCTCGATAGCCGCGATGGTTGACGCGATGACCGCAACTCTTGTAGTGTTGTCGACAGTTGACGGCCAGAGCGGGTCATCATTCCGTGCAGAGCCACCGGATGTTGGGGTATGTCTATAGCGATCGGACCGACGGTCAGAAGAGCTGAGTTCGCGTCCTTTCCCTTCTTGTTCTGACAGGAGATCAATGTCTGTGACTTCCCGACTGTCATCTTAACGACCAACTGCTGACTCGTCGGCAGCTCTTCCAGCAATGAGATGGCGGTCTGTCCTAACTGGCCGTTGAGCGACGACTCGAACCACTTCTTAGATCCGCGACACTTATGCTTATGAGTGACCGACACGTGAAACGTGGATAACTCGCCCTCCAGTTTGAGACCCGACAACATTGCCAAGAGTCCGACTCTTTTGATTCTGCAGACACCGAACACCACAATTGGTGTCCACTCACGTTGTATCAAAGCATTGGTGAAGTTCTTGAGCTGATCGCTCGACACGATATTAGTGGCCGATTTGCGGTGGATCTGATGACTGGCCACCGGCGCGGCCGCCGGTTTGGGTGCGGCAGACTGTGAGCTCGAGTCCTCCATTTCGACGGAATGGTCTTTGAGTGGCTCATACCTTCCCGTGCCTTTGTACTCGTCTTCGTCGATGGAGACCTTGGCTTCGGGCACAGGCGCTCCTGAATGCAAGAGCGAACTCACTCTTTCTATTACAGTCTTGGTCTCTGGTTTGGTTTGGTAGAGGTCGAGCAAGAAATACATGGTTTTCCAGCACTTGGGCTGAACTAACGCTTCTCTCAATTTGATCGGCTCTTCGACGAGAGTCACGTCAGAGTCGGAGTCGTCGGGCATCACAATCGCCACCTCTTCGGCTTCGGCTTTGTGTCGCTCCAAATGGACCTCAGGTTTGTAGCTGGAACTGGAAGGCGTCCGACTGGTTGTGTCGGAGGTCGATGTCCTCAGTTTGATCTCTTTGTCCAAATTCAGGTTATCTCTGAACGAATGGATTCGATTGGACCGCATCTCGAGTCGAGTCTCTTTGACGTTCTCATACATTGCGGTGAACTGATGGAGAAGTCGCAGAAGTGGTAAATTGACTCTTTGGTCAATACAATTGATATCGACGCTGAAGTTGAGAAGAGTTGTGGTCTGACTGAGTCCGTCGGGACCGACGATCACAATAGAGCACACCTTTTGGTCATTTTGTTGAGAGCTCTCAGACTTCTCGAAGTCCTTCACTTTCCGCAAATCAAACTCAACGCCCAGACCTTCGCAGACGAACGCAGACGCTTCGGAACCGGTGTCCACTTTGAGCCGAGCCTTGAACGGAGAGTTGTCGAAGTTGATGACAGGCAGACGATTCGGCGATAGTCTTCGGGAAGGACTTCGGCTACGGTTCGGCGAGTTTCTGTGCTCGGACTCGACGATATCGATCTTGAATAACTTGATTTGACCACAAATCGACACTTTTGTGCCGAACTGACCGAACTCTAGACAAGAAGTGCTGTTCTCTTCATTCACAGCTATGCTGAGAGAATGGATGAATGGATGAAACACTTCTCTGACGTCTCCCATCTGTGCAACGGTCGGCAGAAACGAGACATCGGGTGCTGTCTGGAGCTTACTGTTGGGGTCTTTGTCCATGCTATTCATCGAGTTGAGCGTGTTCAGTTTAGACTCTTGGTCCATCGCCGAAGGTTTGCGGAGTGAGTTGGTCAGGTTGGTCACGTTCTTCATGTAGTCCTGCTGTCTGGCCATCCACCAGTACAGGTTCTCTTCGCCGTAGTTGTCGTGTTGGCCGTGAGGGCCGTCCAGTCGGTTGTTGTCACCGATGATCTGATCCACTGCCAGCCCATTCGGGTCGAGTGTCGAAAGGCTAGACTTCATACTGTTCTGACTTTCCTCGCGTTTCACTAATCGAGTGCCACTGTTCTGACTGTTCGGTGAGAACAGGTATTCATATGCCTTGTTGACACCCGAGCCGACCATCTCAAACGGCGCTGTTATCAGCGGTGGTATCACTATTGAGGCTCTGGTCGATCGCGGAAGGTATGACTGAATAACACTAGTCTTCCTTTTGAGAGGCACTGAGGCGGCGGTCGACTCGTCGATGGGTTGACTGTTAGCTTTCGGTACGGCCTTTGGTTTGATGTTAGTACTGGTGTTGGAATTGTCGACACCGATGGGTATGGTCTGAATGTTCAATAGTTTGGTCGTTTCGTCGTTATCATCAGTCTCTTCGTCGGCAGAGTCAGTCTCGACCGACATCTGCTTCGACCGTTCCTCGAGAAGCACTCGAAGCGGATGTTTATCGCCTTTTCTCAGACGAAGATTCTGTTGTATGAATAAAGGCATGTAAAGAGCATTCTTCCACTGACGACAAAGAGCAACGATTCCCCGCTGCAGGTCAGACAGACTCGGAAGGGTCTCCGGCATCAGATTGATCTCGAATTCATCGGACGAATCGAGCGAATTGTAGTACCGTCTGAGTGCAGTGACCAACTGACAGGACGGGTCGTCTTGAAGTGATTTGGCCAGAGGTGTGAACAGACGAGTCAAGTGTTTGCTTTGCGGCGGAATGTGAACGCCTTTCTCCTCCAAACCAGATATCATAAGACACACAATCACCGAATCGACTCTCTGTTCACTCAGTTTTGAGAGACATTTGGCCGAAAGTATCATTCGGTCGGTGACACTAACCCAGGCACTGATGGACGGCGCGGCCGAACTCAACAGATGCCAATCCAATCGAGTGAAATCAATCTTTCGGGTGTTTGGCGTCTTCGGCGGTGCGGCGAAGTTGAACCAAATGGTGGACACATCGACCACACCCGACGAGGAATGACTCGACTCCTGGACCACTTCTATATCTTTGACCGACTCTGGATTATTCGGGTCATTGGTCTTCGGCTTGATTTCAATCAGATTTTCATCGATTTTCTTGACTTTAACGCCCTTTAGACTAATGTCTTCAATACCGCACTCAAACATAATGAAGCCCAACAGGTGTTCTTCGTCTGAGGTCGAGGACGAGCTCTGTTGCACTTTCAGGTATGTGTTGTCGTCCTCTCCATCGGCAACACATTCCTGTCGTTGCAGTCGCCGACTCAGACGGGACTGTCTGGAAGTGCGATCCGATTCGGTAGATGTCGGCGATTGCGAGCGAATCACTCGGAAGTCGACTTTACTGTGACGGCAGGGGATGACAGTCAGAATGGCGTCCTTCAGAATGGTACTGCTGTTCTTGAGCCGAGACAATTGCATGTGCACCGCACGGACACTGGCCGTGGCCACTGTCTCATCCAGGTTAGTGTCCACAGTCTCGATGGTCAACGACTCGATTTCTGACAATTCCTTTTTGGGCTTTTTGCTGAAGAATCTGGTCATCAGAGCCTTCTCTGTGAAAGACAGGTTCGAGACCGAGCTCTGGTCCATAAACGTGTGAAGAGTTCGCCGCTGTTTGATGTGATGCGAGGAGAAGAATGAGATGTCGTTTATGGAGACAGTCATCACCGAAACGCACGTCAGGTCTTTGATGTTGTCTAAGGCGGCGAAGGAAATGATCTCTTCGACGATCGACGCCTGAATCAGATTAACATTGATTTTGTTGATATAGACGAATGACAACAACTTGAATGTCTTCGACTCTTCGAACTGGTTGGCCACCAGAGATGTGTCTTTGTTGTCGACTCGTCGGTTGTTGTTCTTAGAGTTCTGTCGCCTGAGCAGTGTCTGCCACGCCTTGACGTTGAGCTGCCCAAGGTATAGCATCTTCTCCTTCTTCAGCTTATTGTTGGACTCGACTTCGTTCAGACAATTCAAGTTCAGATGATTGAGGACTGAAATCGGGTGAAGCGATGCCAGAGTTGGCGTCAGACTATCCATAAACGTCTTGAGGCCCTCGAGCGACAGCGGAGACAGCTTTATGTCGATCTCGTTGTTCAACTTGATGAGCAAGGTCATCTTCTCCCATTTGACTTCCACATTCTTTGTTATCAACTCTTCTGTTTTCTTCTCCTTCTTCTTCTCATCGTCGGCGCCCTCTTCTGCACAAGTCTTTTGGCCCGAAGTCTTGTCCATCTCGAAGAAGACCGAACCAGGAATGAAGTCATTGGTGAATGAACCGGATGTCTGTGGGTCTGAGTCTGTCTTTCGAGTGATTTTCAGACACGAGAAGCCATGAGAACTGGTCCTGAATCGTGGCCTCCACTGAGACTTCTTCACAAACCAGTCTTTGGTGGACACATGCGATGGAGTGAACTGCGGAACGGGTGGAGGAATATCCCAATTGTAACAAACATATTGAGACAAATGCGACGAATAGGAGGACATCAGAAGAGGTGATTCGGGAATCGGTTTCTCCATCTGGTTTCGGAGGTCGACCAGAGCTAAGTCTTCGTGCGATGAAAGTGCAGATATGAACGAATTGCTAGAGTTTATGGAGACGTTGTCGCCGTCCTTCCGCTTGGCCTCACCGGTCAAAGTGGCCGAATCGGAGTTCAGACTGAAGTACTGCGTCGACGACTCGCTCATTATGTTCGGTAGTTCTGCCGAATGGTACGATTCACTGCTGGCTATCTGAGCCGGGATTTGCTTGGAAGTGTCCGACGACCGACTGCTGGCCGACGGAGACTTTGCTGCGTTTGACAGGTCTTCGGCCGAGAAATAACGTTCTGATGTAGAAGAGGCCGACTCTAACGACTTGGTTCGCATCACTTGGTCCGAGTCAGTCGACGGGGAACTCAGTTCAACACTACTTCTCTTCTTCATGTCTTGTGTTTCACTGTTTTGGCGATTTTTAATCAAATCCAAAATAACCGATGATTTCTGGACAACATCTTCGGACACACTTTCGCTTTCACTCATACTTCTATTGCGTCTGTAGTTCTCATCCGACACATCAAGGGATTGTTTCTGTGATGGGATACGAAAAGAGGCCGACTTTGTCGGTGACTTCTGGTGCAGAGGTGAGCCCTCCCTTTGGGCCAACTGTGCCGACACTGTCAGAGAGTTATTGCCTGCGGTTTGGCTCATCTGACGCGAGACGAAGCCGTACTTCAGTCGTGACTTGAGTTCGGTTTTACTGTCGCTCATCGACTCTGAGACTGACGGCGAGAACTGTTCCTCGAAGAAGGGCACCAAATCGAGCAGTTCTTCGTCGCACTCGTCGGTGTCCACTCGCACTCCTAACACATACTCTCCTCTATGAAGAAGACTTTCACCGAACGCCAGATCTTTGCCGCGACTAATGTCCGAATAGAACTCTGAAATTGCATTTTCGGTGGTATTTGTGAACTTTTTGTCTGTGTTTGAGATACTGAAGAAATTGAGTCCGTCTTTGTTGTGGCCAAAGAAGGCACAGCCGCCCACACACCCGCACTTCCCGATCAGATTCGGCGGCAACACTTTGGGCTCATCGGGCCATAGAAACCACAACCGTTTGGTCTTCTTGTCGTGAGTCAAGAGGAATGTCTGCTGTGATTGCGTGTAGTCGTCCACAGAGGACAAGAGTGAGGCCGCGTCGACGAAGAGCGGACCCAATGAACAACTGCTCACTTCGAGCCATTGCGACACCTCTTTGGACAAAGAGTTGCGAGATTTTGAACTATTGCTTGGGTTTAGACTATGCGGCGGACTATTGGTTCGTACGAACTGTCGGACCAGTACTTTATTGACTAGTGCTGTGATGCCGACCGAAGTGTGACAGCTGTGGATATTGCACATCGAGAACTTGATTGGGATCAGTTGGACACTGATGGCCACATTGGACTCCACCACATAGACGTCGATGGCCTCGATCGACAGTCGCACCATTCGGTACTTCAGATCTTCCGGGTATGGACAGAGTCTGGTTGCAGTGGATTTCGGGCAATTCGATTGAATCGTGTCGTGAAGACATTTCTGGTAGGGAAACGGCGGTTGAAGAGAGTGATCGGGTTGTAGTACTTGTAGAAGGAATGTCTCCAATGGAGTGATTATGTGTTGAATCTGTGGTAAAGTGAGTCGACCGGCGATGTCGCCCAACTGGACGTCCACCAGCCAGGCGTACTCCAGGGTCTCGCTCTCCAGAGGTCGGTCCACTCCCGAGAACATAGCGTGACCTCTGAACTGAAGAGATGAAAGAGTTAGATAACCGTTCTTCAGATGAGCGTTGCTGTCGGCTCGCATCTGATGGTCAGTTGAGATCAAAACGATGGGTGCGATCAGTAGTTGGAGTTGCGTTTCGTTATACGTCTTATGCAACTCAAAGCACAACTTTTCGGTGTACAGCGAAGGACAGGGAGGGTCTGACTCGTTGCAGGCCTTCATCAGATGTGCCTGAATGTCATGCAATGCCACCGAAACGGTCACTTCGAACGGCCGGTATATGCGGGCGTCGAACGGCTTGAACTCCATTTCCATGTGATCGCTCTGTTGGTTAGTGTTGTCCTTCTTATTGATTTCGGAGAACTTGTCGAAGAATGAAAATGTTGTCGAACTCAAGTCTTCGAAGGCTTGACATTCGCCCAAATAATTCTCTTTGATATTCCACAACATTCTGAACAGTGTTCCGAAGATTCCGATAACCGACGGACCGATCTCTAACTCGATTGCAATAACGTCCGGTTCGAGAGACATTGGATGGAAGTCTTCGGGCGCCGAATATAGGTGTTTAGGCGAGCGATTGGGTCTCATCGGCGACAGTAATATCTCCTCCAACTCGGGAGTCGTTATCTCAGACTCCTTCAGATTGAAAGTTTTGATCGGAACCGGCCAATAGTTATAAGCGATACTGAGCGCCACAATCGGTGCGGTCCAGCACTCGTACCAGTGATTGTCACGACTGACCACATTCTTCCACTTCCTGTCGTTAGTGAACAGATTGGAGTCATTGATTGTGATGCCGTCTCTTGAGGTGATCCGGGCGTATGTGTGAAGCGCTTCGATGATATCTCGATGAGTGTTGGCCTCTGGCAGATAGAACGCCATCTCAAGACTCTCGCCCTGAATCCAGATCTTGATGTCGATACTCGGCGGCAGAAACTCGACGAACGGTAAGTCGAAAGTCATGTCGAATATCTCTCCGCATACGGCCAGTTGTGTGTTCTCCCCGTTCAGACCCGTCGAGCAGTCGATCCAATTGTACTCATTGGCCAGAGTCAAGAGCTCGAACTCCTTGAACACAACCGATATCTTGCAAGTGTACGGAACAAACTTCAGTATGTCTGGTCTGGCCTTCCCGGCCCAGTCCTCTATCATCGCCTGGAAGAAGAACTTGTGTGCGTATATCAGGTTCACTGTGGCCTTACATCCGGTCAGACTGATTGTCCACAACTGGTGGTCGTTCCAAATGCGCGGATACGCTATCTTGACGTCGAACTCGAGAGTCTCGCTCACCGCCAGTGACCGGAACTGAAGACTAGTGGTGGCATCCAAATGCATGATCTGGCCGTTGATGTGAGACGTATAGCCAGTTTCAGAGTTGATCCACGGGATGGTTATCTCCAGGTAAGAGCCGGGACCGGCGTTGATGTGCACTGCGTTTGTGTCTTTGTTTTTGGAGAAGAGAACATCGATTTTAGCGTCTGATAGAGTGCTTAAGCGGAGGTCAAACGACTCGAACTCTCGTCGTTCGCCGGCTTTCGGTCTTTTGCTGACTTCCATCGGCTTATAGTCTGACGGATAGAAGAAGTTATACAACGTCTCCCTTTGGCGGTCAGCCCACGGCCCGTAACTGAAGTCAGTGCCTTTGCCACACTTGATGACCAGACCCCAGGCCGGGGCAGTGAACTTCTCAATGGTGTCGCCGTTGGCTAACTCTATCTTCTCAGGCCTGTCCGAGGCCATACCCGGCTGGTCCTGATAGTAATACAGTTCAAGCTTATTGCTCTGGAAGACAATGAAGCCCTCGCCCATAAACCGGGGCGGGTCCTCGCGAATGCCCATGAACTTTGGACTCGGGGCTAATATGATTTTGACGTTCTCGCTCTTGCACTTCACTATATGCGTGTAGAGGTCGTGCGGCGATACCGCCGGTCGTGTTGTGTACACAAAGAATGACTCCTCTATCACAATGGACAAAGTGCTCGGGATCAGGTGATTGCCGAAAACAAAACGGCCCGAAGTTATCTCGATTTTGGTCACTGGAATCAGATCTCGCCATTGATTGCTCTTTACATCTATTGCTGTCGTTTCACTGATACTGTCAATCAGCGAATGATTGGTAACATCTTCTTCGGCATCGCTGTCGTCATCGTTGAGTCTCGTCGGCAAACCAAACAATTTCTCCAATTCTTTGTATCGTTGGCTTCGGTTATAAATGTGAAGTTCGAAGCCATTTAAGAGCATAAGAAGACGCGCCTCACAGGTAGACAAGTCTTCTTTGGTCACGTCTTTGGGCACATACGGCAACCACCAGCGGAAGATCAGCCTATCGTCAGATCGGTTAAGACATTTGTCACTCATATGATCCAAACATACCATCCGTCCTGACATCTGACCGAATAGTCTTCGGTGACGTACACGAAGTCTCTGAACATCAATTTGCCCGAAATGAAAGACACAGAAATGGATCCGATTTTGAAGTAACCGTTTTTGACGAACAATCGGTTCATTATTTGCGACAACAGGAGACCGAAGACTCGCGAGTTGTAGAAACAGAGATAACAGACCCAAACCATCGCCAATATCCAGATAATGAACGGAAAGAGATTCCGCCAGAAGTAGACCAACCATTCGGTCCAATGGTCTTCGAGGTGCGGCGGTTCGATCATCGGGTCTTCGGTCGAGTTGCGGATCAGGTCGACGATCTTGTTGAACTTGTCCCTGTCATCAGACAAACAATGGTCAACCAGTCATCATAAGCCGGGTCTCTTACCAGAGCTGTTGTGTTTTGTCGCCGTCTGCCGAGCCGGGAGTGGCCGTCGAGGCCGTGGCCGCCGATGACGCGGATGTCGATGCGTTGGACATTCGTCTCAGCACTTGAGACACGAATACAATATTATTTTAATTAAATATTAATCTTCAGATAAACTATAATCAAAATCAATCATCGCTTTGTCTGCAGACGATTGTCAAACACAATAATCACCGATTGATCACATCTTCATTGACCACAAGAGCTGCCGAATCGTCGGTTTATTTACAAATTGCGGTAAATTATTATTTGAGATAAACTATTATACAATAGATTTGTCAATAAAATGCATTTAAATGTCACTCAAATAGACATTTAAACTCTCATTTAATAAGTATTCGGCGTTTTGTCGACAAAAACAGTGGAAAATATCTTTTAGTGGAAATTATTATTTCAATTAAAGTCAATTAAATATTGACAAGTTAACTAATATTGTTTTAATGCCATTGGTTAGGGATTTATTAATAGATTATCATGGTGGTTTATTTGCAAAACGTGCTTTGGATTAGCCGAAAGCCAAGAACCAATTTTTGAGGTTCAGTTGAGTCGCCAAATGTAAACAAACAGCAGAACAGCTGATGTCTGGATGTGATGGAAGTCTGGGACCAGTAATCGGATCAGACTTTTGTTGACAAACATTGCAGTCAATGGCAGGAAATGACATTCAAATGGCAATCAATCGATAATTTGTGTGCAATTATAATAATTATAAACATATGACTGCAATGTTGTGACAAACGGTGTCTCAAAAGCCATTAGAAATGAGAGAAAAATCTAATTTAGTTTCGTTAATAATTTTGTTAATTGTGTTGGCGATCACCGAAAGCCTCGACAACGGTCTCGTCCGGACACCGCCGATGGGATGGTTGTCGTGGGAGCGGTTCAGATGCAATACGAAGTGCAATACCAATGAGGACGAGTGCATTAGGTCTGACAGTGATCTGACCACTCAATCCGTGACCACATCTCACACTTCTATATGTATTGCAGCGAAAAACTTTTCAAAGATATGGCCGATAGACTGGTGGCCGACGGATATACGGAAGTCGGTTATGACAGGATCAACATCGATGACTGTTGGATGGATAAGAGTCGATCTAAAGACAAGAAACTAAGAGCTGATCCCAAGAGGTTTCCGAATGGAATCAAATATCTGAGCGCTTATGTACTTAAATCGATTGGTCATCGACTGAGTGATAATCCTTTGCTTTGACTGACAGATGCACTCCAAAGGTCTTAAGTTAGGCATTTACCAGAACTACGGGATGCGGACGTGTATGGGATACCCGGGTCTAATCGGCTTCTCCGAGTTGGACGCCAAGACGTTTGCCGAATGGGAGGTCGATATGGTTAAGTTGGACGCGTGCTTCACACCCGTCCACTCCCTGGACAAAGGCTATCAGGAGTTCGGCGACCATCTGAAGGCTACGGGACGGCCGATGGTCTACTCGTGCAGTTGGCCGTACTATCAGTTGCATACGTCGGCCATTGTTCCCGATTGGAACCTGATTGCCGACAACTGCAACATTTGGCGCACATACCACGACATTCACGCCAACTGGAAGGACATATTGGCCACCATTGACTTCTTTGGCGACAATCAGGTCATATTCAACCGCAACGTGGGGCCGGGGCGCTGGAATGACC
The DNA here is from genome assembly GCA_034698225.1 of Scheloribates latipes. Taxonomy (NCBI): domain Eukaryota; kingdom Metazoa; phylum Arthropoda; class Arachnida; order Sarcoptiformes; family Scheloribatidae; genus Scheloribates; species Scheloribates pallidulus. The sequence continues at coordinate 10,893 of JAQGBE010000053.1, read as the reverse complement.
CCGACATGGTATGTCTCGCTTAGCTCTCTATGACTGATCTCGTGATAGTCGAGTGCAGGCAAACATCTAATTTTGTCATTTGGTTAATTGCTCGCTAAATGTAGGCTTAAGAGCAGTGCGATCGGCAAAAGCAACAAGATTTAGATAGATTTAGATATGGGAACCGCGCTATAGGTCAGGTGTTTATGGTCTGAGACAATGAAATGTAATTGAATTAAATGCTATACTTAACCATAGATTTCCATATCGTTCGCACGAATTGACGATTAGTTCAGTAAATAAAAACAAAAATTGAATTCATTTATCACTCGAGTTGTGAGCCCTTTGGGGCCCGACTTCGCCACTGACGACAAGTCAGAGCAGACTATCATTAGAAGTGACAATCTTTTCCTTATTTAATAAACAATTCACATTTAATTAGTCATTTCCTAATGTAATCCGAGGCAAATTTCCACTTGTATGCGAACAATGAGCATGGTTAGATTGGTTAGATTTGTTGTGCGCCAATTAAAAAGCCATTAATCACATGATACGTCTCAATGTTCTTCAGCTGCTGATCGGCAACGACGGCCTCACCGCTGACCAGTCGAGGGTACAAATGGCCATTTGGGCGGTCATAGCGGCGCCGCTATTCATGTCTAACGATCTGAGAACTATTGCCAACGAATTCAAAGAGATTTTGCTCAATAAGGAAGTAATTGACGTCAATCAGGACCAGTTGGGTCTGCCCGGGGAGAGAGTGTTCCACAACCAGACGCTCGACATATGGCTGAGGCCTATACTGCCCGAGCAGAAGCAGAAGTCGCCGCAAGACAGCCATAAGTCATACGCCATAGCAGTGGTCAACCGGTCGGCCGACCGCCCGATCACGATATCGGTCCGACTCGAAGATCTGGGTCTAACCCAAAAGTATTTAATAAGGGATTTGTTCGACAAAACCGATTTGGATGTACTCGAGCGCGACCACAATCTCAAGACTACCGTTCCGTCGACTGGCGTTCGACTATTCAAAGCCATTCTTCAGACATGAGAACCACTTTTTCATGTCATCTACTCTTCAGTATTCAGATTCTAATTTATATACAATTTTTTTACTTTTCATATCCATTACCGAAAAATCTCATTTCATTGATCGTCCCATTAGTTCTCAACATTTTTATACATCTTTTTGCTAAACAGAGCTATTTTGCGAATTAAAAAAGCGATTCCTAATTGAACAATTGAGCATGCAAACTCGCACACACTCGCACACTCATTCCAATGATACCAATAGATCGCAACCTCATTCTCAGCGTCGACTGAATTGGTCTTTGATTTTCGTGTCATTTAAATCAGTCGATGATTCAAATGATGCGTTCATTTATGTGATTGAGAATATCGTGCAATAAATCGGGTAATCAATACATAACTGTCTGTGGATATGGTCTGCAAATTGGGAACAACGCACGAACTGGTGAACAGTGACTGACCAGGTTTACAATCACTGGAATCACGTTTTGTGGTCAAATAAAAAACACAAATAACAAAATTGCTATAAAATTGCAATAATTCTACCAAAAGTGTGACAAAATACACGATTATTGGGCTAATAAATAAAATATCTAGGATCAATTCTAAATGCAGCTTCTCTTGACTCGTTAACTCTTGCAGGTCCGGCTAATTTTGCCGACGTAGAGGTCTATCTCCCAAAAAGTGGCTCCAATTCAGATAACTTTTATCGCACTGAGTGTGAGCTCGACTGTGAGTGCGCTAAGCAGTGCTGGAAAGCACTCGAGCAGTGAAACGCATAGCAGAGCCAACACAATGTGCTTCACTGCAACGCATTCTTGTCTCACAGTCAAGCCAACGGACTTTAGAAAAGCCATCCTAAATGGCAAGTCTATGGAAAAAATGTTCATTTATCGTACAAAACTTTCATCAATGAATATTTGATAATGATTATCACGATTATCCAGACATATTGCCATGATGATCATCAAACCAACAACAGTGGTCCGCCGGATAAGTGAGCGTTAACTATCTTTTAGCCGAAGTCCTTTCCTTTAGTTCGAGCCATAGTTGAAAATTTAGCTTGACTAAAAAAGGGAACAAACAGGTGAAGAGATGATAAAAGCGAATGTTAGAAGAGATAAAATTAGAAGCGAGCAAAAAGAGTGGCTGATTGTCCGCTTCAATGGCTTGCCATTGGCCTCTGGAGTTGACATTACAAAGCATGATATGTTCTAAGGTGATCACCAGCCGGGAACAATTCAATGGAGCTTGGCCAAGAGCAGACAATAAGGTTAATCAAGTGAAAATGAGCGACAATTATCGGCCAAACGTTAATTCCCATCATTAGGTGGCCAACCGAAGCACAGCCGCCTCCGCGGTGTCATCGCCAGCCGGCTTTGGCCCTCCAGACCGGGTCCGACCGCTAATTAACGAGACGGAGCTCGAGGTAGGGGAGGGTTAGGACCGCAGCCAAAGGCAGAGCAGTGCCAACACCGAAGTCAAGGCTCGGAAAGCGACAAAAAATGATTAAAAGCCACAAAACCTGTGATTAAAGTAAGAGTAAAGCCATTCAGTCGTCAAAAGAAAGCATTTCTGACAAAAGGTATGATTATTATTATGGAAAGCAATGAAAAGCAGTGCCACTGAAGTAGTCATACAAAGAATTCATCGGAACAGCACTTTCTCTGAGGACTGGTTCGTGAATCGCAGTGCGAAAAGTAGTAAATGAATTGAATGTAAGGTTTAATTAGAAGCCATAATAATATGGGATTTCGTGTTCACTCACTTCTCATACAATCAAAACTAATGATAACTTTTGCCAAATCTCTTCTCTTCTGACATATTATGACTGTTTTCGCTACAATTTGTCTAAAATCTCACATCAATTAATCATTTTTTATTCAAAGCCTTTAGAGAATACATACGAAACGCTCTTTTAAAACAATGTTCACATTAACGATGAAAGGCTGTAATTATAGAAGAAATAGTAGATAAGTGTTTGAGACCAGAGGCTGACAGTGAGACCGGCAGTGACTGATTCGGAGCTTAATTTTTGCTAATTTTTTCAACATTCAAATTGCTTTCGGGAAAAGACAGACTCCTTTAGCCGAGCCATTCGTGTCTCTGCTTACGTGATATCGCGGATAATCATAGGATTCAATGACAACTGGTCTCAGAGTAGTGACAAAAGACTCGATTTTGCAAATTGTTTTCGTAATTATTTTGTCAGAAAGCGATTTAAATAAAAAGAATATTAGCCGAGGTATTCGAGCGCAGAGATTGAGACAGCGGTCGGTCCAGTGAATTAGCACCGGAACAAACAGTTCCAACTAATTGTCTGGCCATCCATTAGCCGATGATTAGCCTCTGGCGACCCCATCGCCGCCCAAACCCGACCGACCCGTCGTAACGCTGTTTACGAGCGGTCGCTGCCCTTCACTGACAGCACTCACAGCTGACTCACGTGTGCTCTCATCGACAAACATTGACACCGACTCTCACCACAAGAGTTTTGATTGCCGTCTGAAGATCACCCGAAACACTGATCGGAGACCAGAGTTGAGTCGACACAAGACCTCGACATCTGTTCACCAAATCGGAGACAACTCATTGTAATTCACTCACAACTCGAGTGAGTATTGAGTCGATTGACGCAAAATCAAAACTGAATTTAATTTTAAACACATTTAAAATTGTTATCTTATCTTAAAATCAGTAGTAAATGGCGTTAAAGACCGGTCTATCGATAGCCTACAGAAACTTCTTGAGGCCGTCAGTGGTGGCCAACGGCGGTCATCGCTGTTGGCGCGCATTGAGTAGCGAAGCGGCCGAAGACATAAAGGCGCGAATCGACAAACTGGTGGCCGACGACAAAGTGGTTGTCTTCATGAAAGGCGAACCATCGCAGCCGCGGTGCGGGTTCAGCAACGCCGTGGTGCAGGTCTTGCGGATGCATGGCGTGTCCTATCAGGCGCACGACGTCCTCTCCTCCGAAGAGCTCCGCAAAGGCATCAAAGACTACACCAATTGGCCAACGATTCCCCAGATCTTCGTCAACGGAGAGTTCATCGGCGGTTGCGATATATTGCTTGAGAAGCATCAGAACGGAGAACTCATCGAAGACCTCAAGAAAGTGGGCATCACTTCGGCACTGCTCGAGGAAGAGCTCTCCAAAGACAAGAACAAAAAACAATAGGAAATCCTATTTAGCTATGAATGCAAACCAAAAGCAATGAATTATTATATTTTTGAACTCAACTCAACTAAACAGTAATTAAGAGTTGGTTTCAGTTCTAAATGACTCGAAACACAAACAGATGTTTGAATTGAATTCAATATGCATTTCATCGTAAAAAGCGACTCAAAATTATCGTCGAGTTTTGAGACAAAGTTTTTTCTTTTGGCATAAAATACAGATTAAATGCTATTTTGAATGAAAACATGTATAAGAAAGTGTTGTGTAATAGATAATAGACATTAAAATTTTACATATAATAAGATATTCTTGCGAATAGTGTATAAAAAGAAAAAGAAAGAATTGTTTGACAATATGCGAGCAAATTGTTTGTAATGACAAATAATTTGACCACTTTTTACATTTGAAGGCTCCGGCAGAACAAGTGGAGAGTGGCGATGGAGGCAAAGGGCATACACGGTATGTGTCGGTGAGGAGTGAGCACTGGTATGCGTGAAATGGCTATAAAAACATTAGACATTATGTATTAGACGTTTCGCTTCTACTCTTGTTTTTTGTCCTTTTTGTCGCGTTTTTGTTTCGTTGTGTTCTCTTTGTCGGCGACACTGGCTTTGGCTGTCGAACCGGTTTTGGCCGCAATGGCCTTCAGTCTGGCGTTGAGTGTCTGTTCCCGGGCCAGACAATTAGCGAGGTTTTCGCCGAACGCCGACAGTCCTGTCCGGTGACTCGAAACCGATTCCTCCAACTCCTTCAGCTTCTGGCTCTTCTCAGACCTGTACTGCAGTTCCTTCTCCTCGACTCTATAATAATGAGACCATTGAGACGATCGGTGAGAAAAAGAACAGAACAGCAGAAGAGAAGAGTAGAGAAGAGAATAATAAGAGTCAAATAAATATAGGCCTTAATTGAACTAAACTATCGAATGACGGCCTGAGTCTGAGATTTGCATAACGTCTAACAATCTGTCGTACAGTTGGCGCACAGCAGCAGAACAACAAACAAAAAGGTTGGGAATCACAGCAAATGACTGGTGTTTAGTGAGCAGTGATTATTGGCGAGAATATAAAGCAAATGCAAAGCAAAGATCGAAAATGCAATAAATAACTGACTGTTTTCTTAAATCCAGTAAATTTTGTTTCTCTTCCTTAAGCGAACGCTTATTATTGCCCTCGAATTCGTTGAGCAGTTGTCGGGTTCGGTCGCAATCGCTTTGATGTGCGGCGATCTGAGAGACCTGTTCCTAAAAATACCAGAGAAGAGACAATAATAACAATAATATGTATAATATATGTAATAAACATTCGACGAACAAATTGAATAAATTGTTATTATAAGGCCTATGAGAATACCATAACTCATTCAACATATTTATAACAAATCAGTGAATCAGTGATTCGGTCGGTGCCAGAGGTGGCCAAAGCGGGACCCAATCGGACCCAACACTACACCCAGTCGTCAGTCTTACACACCTCTGCGGCGCACAGACTGACGACTCGACTCATCGAAAATAATTACTGGAAAAAGACAAAAAGGATGAGAAATGGCTGTCTCTCTGAGAAGTCGTAAAAACTTAAAACGAGTCATAAAATTCGGGTAAAAGATTGCAAAAATCAATTATTGGTAATAATATCCGAATAATGACTAACTTTGCGTTTGGCTTCCATTTCGGACATCAATTGCGAGATCTGTTTCTCATTGTTCTTCAACTGCTTCTCCTTCTCCTCTATCATTAACTCGCATTCATTCAACTTTTGCTGCTCCGCCAGAGCCACAGATCCCTGCAATGAACTCAACTGTTGAACGATCGCTATTTTCAGTTCGTGAACCCTATGAGAGAATAACTCATTCAATTCGATTATTTTTGTGCCGCCAGTCTCGCCGTTGATATTCTTCAGGCCGTCCAGTATTCGGGACCAGTCCGAGTGGGACAACAGCTTCTTTAGGGGCGAACTGTAGTTTGACATAACGGGACTGTCGACCAGATCTCTGATCGCAGTGATGAACGAATCCATATCGCTATGCATTTTCCTTAACGTGTCCTCCAGTTTGTTAAGGTCTAGCCGTTGCTGGCGAATAGACTTCTTTATCTCATCTGTGATACGACACTCCTCTTTGATCTCGTCCTCTATTTGCTGTTTGCGCTCTCTGGCCAGAACTGCTTCCTCGATACCGAACTCTTGCTCTTCTATAATGCATTTGATTTTTCTTCTCTGTTCGTCCAACTTCTTTATGGCCGCCAACTTATCTGTCTCTTCCTTCTGGAGATTATCCATCGTCTGCTCGTTATCCCTATAGTGAGCCCGCATTGTCTCCAAATAGCTATCATAGCTTCTGATGTCTTCCTCGAACTTTTCTAATTCTTTGGGCAGATTCTTAATGTCGTGAATCTGTTGGTCCATTTGGCTGAGGTGTTCCTCGAGCTCGTCCTGTTGTGCCAAGAGCTGTTCGAATTCGTTTTCTGTGCCATACTTCTTGACAATCAACTCTTGGAGCTGGCGCTGTGACTCGGCCTCTGCCTGCTCTTGGTCCAACTCCTGGGCGAACGAGTTCATGCAGATGTTGATCAGCTCAGACTTGATGTCGACCTCGCCCTCGAAGTTGTGTCTGAATGTGCGGATCGGGTCCATATTGAGCCCATACTAAATGTCACGGCCCGTCAAATACGAGACAAAAGCAAAACAAAAGCTTTAAAGACTATTAAGTTAACAAAATATGCGAAACAAATGTCTAAAATTGAGCGAAACTCAGGCTATTAATGGAATGGCACTAAAGTGTGCAAAAACTTGTCATTAGTCTGAAGGAAAGGAAGGGTAGGAAAGGATAGGACTGAAGTGAGAGTGAGGACAGGACAGGATAGGATAGAAGAGGACTCACGTTGAGAGAGTCGACGAGCCATTCAAACATTCCAAACACAGATCCCACGGCTCTGCCAGTGGTGAACGTCTGCAGATCAGACTTCTTCACCGGAAACGGATAGCCGAGCGCTGCCATCGCTTTCGGAATCTCGATCTCCATCGGCATTATATTGGTCTTAAGGCCGAAACCCGACACAAGCAGGAACTGAATCGCGAGGAGAGACAAAATAAAACAAAATTTAACGCTCGTTAACTAATTCAGAGCGAAATGTGCTGAAGAATCAGCAAAAACAGATTCAACAACACTAATGAATCATTAGCTCTAATGAGCAAGATAAATTGCCAACTATTTGCTCGCTAATCAATTTTGTTAATTCAAACACACCCTCTACTGACACATCACTGTTTGTGTCAATTACCTCATAGATGGATGAAATGTCTTTATTGGTCGGCCGCAGAGTAGACAGCGATTTGCTGATCGGGTGTTGGTATCCATGAGTGGTCAAGAAGAGGATCAACTTGTCGAGACACTGGCGCTGATATGCAGCGTCCGACAGGTTGCGGGTGTCCTTCAAGTGGCCGCGACCGCCAACACTGGACCGCCGATTGCTAGACTGGATGGACGACCCGGTGTTCGGCTGGAATGAGGGCCGATTGTGTTGCGGCGTGAATCCGAAGATATTCAACTTTCCGGTCACACTCTTCCTGGCACTGGCCAACGGGTTGCCGCGAAAGTTGCCGAAAATGGATTGTCGAGTGTTGCCGCCCGCGTTCGAGGTTCGGGAGCCGCCACTACCGAACAAGTTGAACAGATTGCTGTTGTTGACCTTTCGGTTGTTCACTTTTCGCGAAGAGGCGGTCGACGGGATCGACGTCGAGCTGGCGTTCGAGTTCAGTCGCGGTCGACCGGACTGAGCGGCCGCACCGAAGGTGGACGGCGGACGGATACCGGAGGGACGACCAGTTGGGCCGCCGAAGCCAAAGTGATTGGTCTGTCTGTTCATTGTGGTTGCGGTCAAAACAAAAACATATGACTGAGACGAGGCGGGAATCGGCTCGTGGCCACAGTTGACTGTTCAGAGCTGGCGCTGCACTTCAAACTGGTAAACCACAGGTTGGCCACCAATTAATGTGTTGTCCGCACTTTGACTCAAAACAGGAAATCATTAAAAAATTATTAAAACTTCAAAACAAATCAAATCAAAACACAATCAATGCTTTCAATGCATTATTCAATAGACAACCGATCGTTGGCTTGAATTCAATGCTTTGCCTTTGATTTGGCGCTCAAACGGCCAATCGATGGGTCGCTCTCTCAGTGAGACATCAGTTACGTCAACAAACTTTAGTTCACTTTCAGTTCATTTCTCTCCTTTCGAGTCACACAATGTTTGACGTCATTCATGAGCGACGAGAGTCACAGTAGTGACGGAGTAAATCGACAGCCAATAGCGTTGAATAACTGAAAACCAGTATTTTGTGTCACAATTTGGTACTTTTTGATCACTACCTTAACGATGATTTGCGCTTCAAAGTATCGAAACATATTTTAAAGATAAGTCATTTATCTTTAACTATCCGTCAAAATAATGTCTGCAATATTTACATCAAATGAGTGACACTTTTGATGATAAACAGCAAAAACTGATTGCAATTGTGATTCAATTAAATCGTAATTAAGACATAAATTCGGTTGTTTTGAGCCCAAAGTGACTAAAAGTTCAGTTAATTAACGCAAAACAAGTGCTCTAAAGATGGATCCGTCGAAAGCGATCAAACAGGAGCTCATCGAAGAGGCGACGGACGACCCGCAAGACCTGTTAGAACTGGATGAGAGTCAGATAAAGAGCGAACCGACGGACGAGTCGGCCGGTGGCCAGAATCAGGTCGGTTCGAGTCATGCGAGCAATCGGGCGCTGAAGAAGGGCCGGAAGAACCGTCGCATTGGAGCCAAAGTGGATATGCGGGCGAAGTTGGAGCGGAGTCGACAGTCGGCCCGCGAGTGTCGCGCCCGCAAGAAGTTGCGCTACCAATACCTCGAGGACCTGGTGGTCAAGCGGGAGATGGCCAACATCGCGCTCAAGACGGAACTGCAAGCCATGTACAAACAGGCCAAGTCTCACGACCGCAACTAAACAGTTCTTCAGTGATGTCTGCGAACCAGTGATGGCCACCAGTGATAGGTCTTCAGATGCAGGTAAAGCCATACTCAGGTCCAACCCGTGGCCGCACAGACATTGGTTATTCCGTTTACACTCAATCGAATCCAGTAATCCGAAGAATGTGATCAACTTTTCCCAAACAATTAATCAAACAATTTTGACATTATATTCAGAGCTTATATGTTGAGGCCATCACTGGTTATCGTTGTTGTATAATAAGAGTGTATAAGAGTATAAACTGATCTATAAATATATAAATAGACGATATTTTGATGTAAATTATTGTTTACGTTATCCAAAAGTGCAGTGCATTAGTGAGAGACAGACAGTCAGTCTGGTGTGAGAGAGGTGTCAATTGTTTACAGCAAATGAATATTTTAATAAACAATTATTACTTTTATTAAAAACATATAATTTTGATCTACGGCTCAGTTCACTGTTTATTGGCCGTAATAAACAGTAGACAAACAAAATGCTCTCAATTGAAGCCTGTAATTACGGTGGCTACAAATGACCTAGTTGATGATCAATGTGATCCAGCCATCAATTGGAAGCAACAAATGCCAAAACCGGGCGCTAATAATACAAATTTAGCAAGTCTATCTTGATCACATTGATCACTGATCACAGTTGGTCGGCCACTATCCGAGGCCATCGATTATCGCGTCAATCGCTTGTAAACCAGATCTTTCTTCGGCCAACAAATTGGTCTCAATTGTTGTCGCGATGCAAATGCGATAACCCTTTGGTAGGACTGCATTGGATTGCATTGCAAGAGCCAAACAAAACATTGAAATTGTTTGACTGATAATTCCAATTCCAATGACTAATAAATGGTTTGAGAGTACAAATCATTGCAATAATTGCATTGAAAATTCTGTCACTCTTTTTGTTTGTGTTATGTGAAGTGTTTTGTTTAGCGATTGTTCCGATCGGTTCATCACTGGTTGGGTTGGCTATCGACCCACTCGTATGTCAATAACCGGCACTTCAAATGTTTTATCTCTTCATTAGACTCTATTTCTATTGTTTGGATAAGTCTTTTACAATCGGTATAAATGCATAAATTGATGACAAATAGCGGAGTTTTGATTAAATAGTTTGTTAATTAACTCATATATTAATGCAAACACTCATTCACTCCATCACTGCTCATATGATATATCACTCATCGCTCACTCATATTAAGGCAAATAAGCCTTTCATTGAACTCTATATTACATAGCATTACATCCGATGTAAGAGTAATAGCGATCAATGCGACCATTCGTGCGCCTAATCCGGGCCTATAGTCAACTCATAATCCATGGCTGGTCTCCGCTCTCGCTATTGAGTCTAACCCCACATCAGGAGTGAGCAGTTGACCGAACAATTCGGATCAGTCTTGACTCGGACTGCCTTCCACTCTGTGACTGTGTCTGTGCTCTACTGGCAGAGCAGCGCCGGTAACGTAATCTCATCTGCAATGAGTCACTGCATCCACACAGCAGTCCATACCATCCATGGATCGCTACATCCATACACATGAGTATGAGTCGGGTCTTCAGTCGCCGCACACAACGCACACACAAAAAGCCAAATCGACTCAACACTGGAAACACTGAAAACACGGATAATATATATATTTTTATGGAAATTACATTTTTTCTGAGCGCTGTTGGCATCGATTTTGCACACCAGAGACAGAGCA
>JAQGBE010000052.1:0-35525 GCA_034698225.1 Scheloribates latipes | reverse complement strand
CAAGAAACCACGTGACTTGGTCAACTATTCGGAGAGTCAACTATTGGGAGAGGAACTATTCGGAGAGTCGACTGTATTCAGACAATATTATTATTATCATTATTATGGATGTCTCACGTATTCCATTATGGATTAGCTTCAGTAGGAATGGTGTTGTGCGAGGAGTGCAATGAGAGCTGCGATCCTATGATTTACTGCTATCTTTATTACACTCGACTTTTTGGGAGAAATTAAAGAAAATCACTTATTGGGGAAATTCAAATCATATATGAGATATGCTTTTAATTGATTCTGGAATGCAGTCAGACGTGGCCGACGGGTTCCCCGGCCTCGGCCACACTTGCACCGCACGTATGACTGCATCAGTCGCGCCAACAATAATATTGAAAGCAATCAGAGACTCATTGATCGCATGTATGCTAATTAGTGGCCAATTGTGGCCTCGCTGACACTCACCGGCCTCGCTGTTGTTGTCGGTGCTCTGCTGCGAACTGGGCTGTTGTGATAGTGGTCCCGGCGTACCAGTGGAACCGGCCGGTGATCGCACGTCGTCGTGAACGCCGTGGCCTCCATATGAGTTGAGTGACTGAGAGGGTGGGCGCTATCCATCACAGGACAAAAGCAAACCGTCAGTTCTCAGCGTTCGTGACATTCGCTAATAGTCTAATAAACTCTATCCAACACTTGAGATCAACTTTAAGCTCACTTTTAATTGTATTCTCTTTTTTCAAAAAATGTATTTTCAATTTTGGCTGATAAAGTGGATTACAGGCAAAGGCTTTGTGACAAAGTGAGCCAATTGTGGTTAGTGTTGAGAATCAATTACGAGCCAAATTAATTATTCCAGATCTTGTATCAAATTCATCAATGGATGACTTTATCCACATTTGCAAACAAAATGAGACAAACGAACGCCTCTTCTGTGGCCTCCTTCACACCAGAAGTGAAGTAAAAATAGTGTCGCGAATAAGCATATAATTAATCAGTTTAGCCATTAATCACAAAATATAAGTGCAGAAGAATAATGGTTAGAACAGGTAGTGCTCTGTGCAACAGCTCCATCGACCTGACCAAGGCTGGTGTGCCGGTGCTGGCGATGGCAGCCATCGTCTGACAGCCAGACAGCACCCAACCACCTCTTTCCATCGATTATCTTGCTCAATGTGCTAAGTGCGAGCTGAGTGTGAGCCAAATTAACGATACGAGTTATGCCAATCAGCGGCTTAACTGAGACTCGCATTCAATGCCCAGTTAGACACACAACCAAACCATGCCTTCGAATAATTTCTACTCAAATATTATTTCAATTTCACTCTCTTTTAGGTTTAAAACTCTGTTTCTGTTTCCATCGTTTTTGTCACTGAAAAACTGTTTGCGAAGTCTCTCACGAGAAACAAATAGTGAAAAAATTATAGTAATATTTGGTCTGTTTTTGTGCTCAGATTTGATGTTACAATGATTTGAGACCACGAACTGAACCTAAATTATAGTCGTTTGACTAAACATAGTTAAGCAGAGAATATCTGGCAAACTATGGCCCATAATATTTGTTGTGGCCATTCAAATATGTTGCGCTTATTAGTGGAACAATGTCTGGGCTCAGGTCTGAGTGCATGGATCACGCCATCGGTGGCCGTCCACGCCATCCACTTCCGCAGAATTACTGCCACCACTAAAACGTTGTGATCGTTAACGTGTATATTGACTGTCATATCGACACTAAGACAGAGACAGACGACGGGACGACAGAGACAGTCACTGTGCAGTCCATACCTGTCCACAACTCAATCGCAATATCCATACAATGTTTAGCCAATCAATAAAACAAAGTCCGCGACTCTATTGGCAATGTTTGCCCACAAATTAGTAGAGAGTCGTTGACTGCAATCCATGTAATGTCTTGTCTGTAAACTTATGTGAGAAAGTGTTCGGGTCTTCAAGTGTTCGCTAAACAAATGCCAACTTTTTTGTACTCAAAACTACCAATTATTGGGCGTAAAAACCTCTGAGGAAGTGATGGTAATTATGATAGTCTTTTATAGCATTCATTTTCTCATTATATCGTTATTGTAAAGAAAGAGTAACAAAAAGCGAGAGTTAAATGGAGACCAAAGACTAAGATCTATGGCTTTTGCCAAATAACAAATTAAATGGCATTCAAGAGTGGGCTCACAATCATAGCCTTTCGGATCGGTTTTGAAGTGCGATAATAATAAAGCAGTTAAATGGCATCCACTCTAATAAGACAGAGGTTGAGGTTGGGGTTCAAGTAAGAGTAGGGGCAGTGCTGCACAGCAACGCCACTGGCTCTGTGCTCCAGGTCCAGTTGGAGAGGTGAGAGGGACCACTCTCAGTCTCAGTCTCACCAAACCATATATACATTTATATAAACTGTTTTGTTGTCTTAATGTTTGTTCTAATCGATAGCATCATTGAATTCCAGGACTGACTGCCATAGCATTTGTCACCTGATTCTTGCAAATGACTTATTTCTTCAGTGATATGAATGGTTGGGAAACGCCTTAACAACTAGTCGTAGTGGTAGTCGCAGAGCGATGGCACACATAAGCAGGTTAGCAGTGGGACTGTGCGCCAGAGCTGAGCACAAGTGATGTTGTGATGTCTTTGCGATCGCTCCATGCGTTTGATTGCCATAACATTTAAGTTTTATGTGATTCAAATCAGGTAATAACAGTTTGCAGGCATTTGCTGCCAAACATCAGATACCGAACAACACATCACTATTCCAACCAATTTATCGAGAGTTGAGGTCCCGATTCAGGCGAAGGACTCGTCTCTCAGCACAGGTCTGGTACTGGCGTTGGGCTCACTCTCCTGAGTCTCCACTGGTTTGAGAGCTGAGGTTGAGTTCAAGCAAAAAAAGGTGCATCAGATATGATTACTCTCTCATCAGAACCAGATTTTCTATCTAATTCTGGGAGATCTCCCTCTTTCTGACCCTATATTTCAATCACAAAATAAGAGAAATTCATTTCATATTATAAATACTGAGCGATTCAATCGTATCGAGAGATGAAAAGAATGCATTCGCCTCTCGGTTGTTGTGCCCCTTGTTTGGCCTGATCTGAGTCCAAGTCTTATTAGTGGTACCGGTATTGAAGTGAAGTCGAGTCGCAAAACCGGCAAAATTCATATAATAATGTCTTATATCATGTCTATCATGGCTATCATGGGAATGAACTCTAACCTCACGTGTGCTCAGCACTGCTCACATCCAACACATCTATATATTGGACGCAATTCTTTCAGAGACTTGAAAACCAGTGTTTCAGAGATATAATACAAGTCTGGCATTAAATATATGCGCATCTGATTAAAAATATGTACTCTTTAATAACGTGAGCCTTGAGAAGCAAAAAGGCTGTTAAAGTTAGAAAGTAGCTTGCTTATTATCAATGCCAATTGGCCGCCAGTCGAGCTTTAGCTCACACACTGTTCGCAATTCAAGGCAAACGAAACACAATTCTCTCAAAAAACCGACAATATATTGCCTGCATTTGAGCATGATCGTTTTCTGTCGATTTATCTGCATCTTTGAGCAGGCATGGGCAATGGGAGCTTTCTAAATCACCCTAGAAATGGAAAAATTACTTAAGCCCCTCAGAATCGATTCGCGGATAGGCTCGAAAAATGCCAAGGCAATTTTTGTTCAATTTCAACTAAATTAAACTGGATCGTCCCTGTTCCCCCCCCCCTTGAAAGTCCATTTATAAATCCATCCCTAAACCCAGGACCAAAAGAAAATTAACATTGTTCTTATGGTAAGGTCCGCTAGGATTGAAGTCGTTCGCTGTGCCTGCTCTTTGAGTCACTCGACTTAATCTTTTATGACAGATATAACTTCATGACTCAATAGTCAAGCTATTTTCATCTCCGGTCGATCGTGTTTTTAAATTTTTTGAGCCCAAAAATTATTCACATTTCAGAGAAAATTCGTTTCTGAAGTTTCTGAGTTTGGAATTCGACTATAAATAGATAACAAGTTTATACAAACACCAGAATTGGATAAAATGTTTTGCAGTGGGACTGAATTTTTTGTTGTTTAGTCTCTCCCGAAGTGATTGTCTGAGGGCTCAGCGATGGGCACACAATCTGGTCATTCATGCTATCTATTGGTTGACAGTTGGCTCTAAAGTCAGTCGAAATTCGTTTGGAATTATCTCCAAAAGCGAGGGATCAGAGCCTCAGTTGAGGTCAACGCTATGGCGAAAAAGTTTTTGTTTGCCATTTGAAGAATCATTGGACCGAAAAGTGAATTTGTTTGGAATGTTAGCTCGAATTTTACACTCCATTTCAATACAGTTTTACTGTTTTTGATGCTTTTGGCCAATATTTTCGTATATGGGTTGCCGTTTGCTTCGACTATTGATTTCTCGATTTGTTTAATACATTCAATAATATTAACGCATTTTATTTGCCGCTAAAATATATGTCAACCAAAACGGTGTTCAAAGCCGGAGTTCAATCTGTATTTACAAGATATCAATATATCGGTTATATATCTGTCACATGAGAGCTCTGGTGTGTACGCAATGGCTGTGCGACACATCTTCTGCAAAGAAGTCGACGGCTTTCACAATCAGTTATTTCCCTTTCAGTGAAGACCGAGAGTCAAAAATTGCAAATCAAACGCACAGAGAGTTTGAAGGTTTGCCAACAAGTTCTGAACATTCTTTGAGGGCAGAAGGAAATCATCAGTAGTGCAGACCCTTAGTAGAAATTCCCATCAACTGAAAGAAATGCTTTAAAACAATTTTAGAAAGTTTTCGGCCGAAAATGCACGAAATCAGACACAACAAGCCGTTCGCCAGTCAGTGAGCGCTCGGTTTGGGGTCGGAGTCGATAAAAACTGCATTAATTATTTGAATTTAAAATTCGGCGATAAATTCTTTGTATATCTATTGATGAGATAAAACGACACTTTTATTAATCGTTTTATTCTTTTTAAAAAATGTTTTGATTTTTCAGTATTTGGCGCAATCTATAAAAGAAATGATAACTTTAAGACCAGATTCCAAGAAACAGATCGATTAGAATATCTGGTGATAAGAGAATAGTTATATATCTCTGTGATAAAAGTCAATTAGAGTCCGATTCTCATGCATTTTATCAATTGGTGTAATGCAATAATATTTAGTATTTATTGGCTGACTATAAGTCGATAGTAATGCCAAAACAAGATATGTTTTACGCAACGGCACAGACTTGTGATAATTGGTCTGTTTGTGTGATCTTCGCTATTGAGTTAATATAATGCAGTGAACAGAAACATAAGATTGTCTTATCGTTGAGAGTATCGCTCACTCCGAACAACAGCACAACACTGTTCTGGGCTCTGGTCTCGGCTTTGGCTGGCATTACGGCCTAATGGCTGAGACATGAGTGCCATCACTGGCATCACTGGCATCACTACCATCAGTGCCATCCCTGCCATCACACCATCACAGACTCATCATTGAGTTTCATATGAGCATAAATCGAGTTTATGTAGTGCTGTAGTGCACACCCGCTAAGAGCCAATGAGACTAATGTCGAGCTTTTATTTAGAAACAAAAGTCGTTATCGCATTTCGGGTCCGCGACTAACGCAACAACGGATCGACTTTTCTGCCGGTCGTCTCCCGAATCTTAGCTCATAGAACACACGACTTATTAATGGATCGGTTTTACGAAACGAGCGTTTGTTCGGAGCGTAAAACAGATCGACATTAGTCTGATATCCAGAACGAGCGTCACAACCATCACAACAGACATCATTCAGACCTCTCAGTCCAGAGTCAGTTAATAAAAGGCAGATCTCATTAAACTCTACTTTCGTTTCAGAGCTTTCGCTTTCTATTCAATTGGTTTCAGTGCACAGAATTCACATTCAATTATCTATAAATTGTGAGTCAAGTCATTGAGAACAGGATATTGTGAGGAATTGCGAGGTACGGACGGGTCGGTCGACACACAGCTGATGACTGGGATAACCGACACTAATATTCATAATGAACACAAATATCCTTTGCCTTAAGTGAAACCAATAAAAGCCAGTATTCGTTGGTTTGTGTAAAAGTGTCACAACTATTGATAGCAATACGTTATCAGCGGTTCGCCAAATGATTGCCATATATTCACTCAGTCTATCATATCTGTGAGCACTCAAACAGATCTGTTTCGACACTAAATTAAAATTATATTTTCTGTCAAATACAACAGATATTTATATTTATAGATTCAGAAAAAGTTAATTTCAGGCAAAAGACACACATATTTCCAATATCTGTTAGGCCAGTCAGTAGTTTGGGCACAACTATTAGTGTGCGATGTTTGAGACCTCGATCGACACGACGGGACGTCACATACGGGGAATACTTTCATAGGAACTCGTCTATTGAGACCTTTCTCATCACATAAAGCCAGCGGAGGAACACAACAGTCAGACCCTACCAGAGTCACAGTCACCAGGAGTTGGCTATGGGTTGGGGTAAGGGCTGAGTAGTGGATGGATAGCGGGGGGTTTGGCTGACAACTGGCTCTAGCAATAATGTTTACTGTCCTCAACACTATTGCCCGGCAGAGACAGTCCAACACAAAAAATATCTAAAAATTTAGTGTTTAGTCTTCTGTGTGCCATAAGAATGAAGTATTGAATCGAAACACAATACGACAAATGCTGTGCTCTTTAGTGCAGAATATGGCGACAAAATTGTGACTAAGTTTAGGTGAAAAAGTGTTTTTTGGCCAAAGTATACGAACACAAGCGGACACACAATAAACGCAAATCTAATCTAATCTAATCTGAATCTTAATAAATTTAAGCGCGTATTACGCGGTTTAATGCGACAGACATTCATAAACTGGTACAATATTTTTTGATATACGGCTTATATCATAAATAATATCGGGAAAGAAATGTTTGTTCAGTCTTAACAGTCTTTACTGGTTATTTGATTTTATTCGATGTGAACTCTTGTGATAAGACATTCTCGCGAATGAGAGAAAAATATTGTCTCAAGTGTTTGGCCAAACAGAGACAGAGCTCTACGAACAGGTAGAGTAACAAACACTCGAATTAACACAAACCACAATCTCATCGGACGTCTCGCAACTCCGCACTACTGTTACTGTCAGTCAATGTGTTCACAACTATTACAATATTTTTGTGTAAACACAACAAATACTACTTTGACTACAAATACTTCGCCAAACCGTTTATATTAATAGATATTTGCAATCTCTCCGACCGAAGAGTCACTCGAATTGTTTCGCCAATTCAGACGCTCTCGTCATTGGAAACAATTCAAGTGTTCTAACGATTCAATGCAAACAACAAAAGGAAATAAATTATTTAAATTAAAGTAATATTATAAGAGAATAGCGATTGTTCTGCCGTTTGACTGCCGTTTGCCAGTCAAAGGTGTGATGCGTTGCAGTGCCAGCTCTGGTCCAATGATAACGCACTGCACAACAGATGCTGTGCTCAGCCGAACACTAATTACACAATTGATCTCAAATGTCATTTACGGATATATATAGACTGAACAAAATGGTATAAACCGATCGCTTACCTGATGGTCGGGTGTCGACGCGCTGTCCGAGTGGTGGCCGGGGTCTGCACTGCCGCCGCGGCCACCATTGCTGGCGCCTCCCATTCCAGGGCCGGGACCGCCGCTTCCGTTCGAAGAACTATTGTTGTTGTCACCCAAATCGCCAGGTTTGGTATCCCTTTCGTCGATGACCAGGTCGATCGGCATTTTGCCCTTCAGGCAGCTTATGTAACGCTGACAGAAGTTGTCGCACAACTCGTGCACCTAAAACCACGAGCAATCAGATCGTTATATTCCAATCCAGCGTTAATTAATTTCTCAAATGAGATAATAATAAAAATTATCGAAAGATGTCTCAAATAGTGTGCTATTTATGCAAAATATTCGATTAGACTTTTAATTAAAAGTCCCTAATATTCATCAAACGTCTGGTGTGTCTCGTGTTTTAAAATATGTTATCAAAAATCAAAAGATTATTAATTTCTTCTGAAGTGATGTTTGGCTCTAATTAAAGGTAAGGTTGCGCTCGACTCGTCTATCATTCGATAATTACTGACAAAAAGGAGTGCTTTTTGTGCCTCAAAGTGAACATCAGTGGAGAGGTTGGGATCCAATAGCTTATTGAACAGGGCTTTAAACACACGTATCAGTGAACGGTTGCATCAATTGAAGCACAACTCGAGTGCACTACTGTTCGGGCATTATATCAAAAGCTTTTATAAAACTGACTGCAATTCAATACAAGTATGACTTAAATGTGTATACGAGAGGGTGGAGGATATGTCAAACGCAACCCCGGCTATTGCCAGATCTCTTCTCGGCCGCGGCTCTGAGCCCAGGCTCCGGCTCTTCAGCACAATCGCCGACTTTTGACAAGAAAATGTCGATAATTAGTGGCACTTCAGCGCTGGATCTCTAAATACTAGTCGAAGCTTTACTTTGAAGCTTTACTCAGGGCTTATATTTATTATTATACACTCATTGAAGACCCAAATCTGCAGAGATTTATATAATAACAATAATATCAATAATATTATGTTCTCTTATCGGCCAAAGAATTCGCGAGACTTGACTTGACTTGACTTCCAGAGACTGGTTTGGCTCTACTTAGGAGAGGGTCTCAGCTCTAGTTTGACCATAAAAACAGTCGAAAAATACTATTCTCTGTGAACTAAAAAGATATGATTTTTTAAGGAACACAAAAAAATATTCCAAACTTCCAAATAGTGGCGATAAATAGAGGAAAACATAAGTGGGTTTGGATTTAGAGCCTTAAAAAAGAGTATTGCCTTTTGCTGTCGTCTCTCAGTGTACGCGAAGCCTCTGTTTAAAGGGGTGTTACGGAGGCTAAGGCCAGTCATTTGGAAACTGTTGTTATAACCAGTCCTTTATTTTTCTTTTCTCGTATGAAAAGCAAGTTTAATAACATATTATGCGATCCGAGAGACAAACGCATGGCTTCTCCTCGTCAGACATTGATTCCAAATTGAATGCCTTATAAATATCTTTGACTTTTTTAGAGCAAACGCTAACTGGAGATCGAAATTATGAATGATATGTGTATTGTATTCATAGAGCGATATAACGCTATCATCACTACATCAATAACAATGTCTTTGAGTTGAGTTGAGTTTCGTATATCGAAGGACATGACAGCGCGATATATACAAACATCGCTCGGTATATAACATATCAATTGATAGACACTTAAATTCAATCAATCATTTGATTAATGGCTTTTGCAGATAATTTTTATGTAAATCATATGCCGAGTGATAGAGAAAGACATTTATTTTAATGTTAATGTTAATGAATAAATAGTTTCATACCTTTTCTAACTCTAGTAAGTGAAACCTCAACACTTGAATTGCTTGAACCATCTGATGGGAGGCGTTCCGCGAAACGGTTCCGAAGAGGGGATAGAGAAACAAAAGAATTATTATACCAGTTATCCAACAAAGTCAATAACATTTAATAGTTTTATGAATATACACGAGAAACAAGTTATTTATTATATATTTTTATCGTTAGTTTCGTTTCCATTATTGTCTAAACTTTTATTCGTCGATCCGATTGTGTCTGAGTCTGACTCCTGTGAGCCAAAGCACAGCACAACAGTGGTTGTCGTCGACGAACATCGAGTTCAGACAAAATAGGAGACAAAGTTAGACAAAGACAACGACGACAACAGTTAGGATATTGTAAAACAGTGTCACTTACAAGACTATCTAATTCAGGGTTTGGTACATAATATGGCTTTTCTTGTCTAATCTGAAAGTAAAATTAAATGCAAAATAAGTTTTTGTTTCGTTTTTATTAATGTTTTTCGGAGTTTAAGTTCGAAAAAATTCAAATCAGTCTTTGGGTAACATTTAAATGAGTTTTGTAGAGGCCTTAGAAGTCTATTCTGTTTTCGAAGAGCAGAGCCATTATAGCACTCATTATCTCTGATTTGAATTTCAGTTCCGATTCTACTCAGCGTTTGTATCGCCGAATCTTGAGCTCCGAATGTATACCTGTTTGGCAAAGACAGCGATGTCTTCGTTGAAAGACTCGGAGGAGCAGACGTCACCGCCAGCGATGCCGGGCTCGCGGGGCGTGCAAGTGGCAAGCTCACATTTCTCGAAGATTAGTGCAAGTAATGGAAAGAGTGGATGACTGCGACCAAAATATATGACAATCAGTGGCTTTCAATGTTAACGAATTCAAAATTAATATTATTATTATAATCACTGACTTATTATTAAACGATTTGTGCGTTCGCTTCTAATTCAATGCAAATCTAACGATGAGTCGCAACAAAAATGCTAATAATTATCATAAAAAGCAAATCTCGCTTTCGTTCGCCTAAAAACTCATGATTCGGAGGTTAGTCTGAAAATCTGCGATAAAAATCGAGTGTTTTAAGTGTATTCAACACATTAAAAGTTATTCGAGTTTAAGTCCTTTCGCCCACTCATTCGGAATTTAAATTTAGTCACAAAGAGATCGTTAATGAAAGCCAGCGTTCAATCAAAATGTTTGCGAGAAAATCGTTAAATTTATTGTTTGCTTAATTCGGAGAACGATATTATCACTGATTATAATTGTGGTCATCATCGTGACCAACATTATTGACATCGAGGCATATTCCAATTGGAAAAAAGGATAACTCGAAGCCATGCAATATTTATGTTCACATTAACTCAACGTTGGTAGCATGGTTCTTACCAAGCTAAACTACATGAAATGGACAGAATTGAATATTGAAACTGTCTGCGCTGAAGCTTGGTCTTATGCCTGACATAGCATGATCATTTGTCAGATTGCATTGATACGATTGAAACAATGGCAAGACTGACCCGTAAATGGCGTCCTTATCCCGTTTGTGGACGTCGGGCACGGCGCCCATGACGTGGTTGGACATGACGTGGTTGCCCTGGTAGTGGTGCATGGCGGGCCCGTGGTTCATGTGCGAGCCGTGGGTCAGTGACTGCATTTGTCGTTGCATTGCGTCTCCGTATGGGCTCTCCATCGAGCCGTAGTGGGAAAGGCCGTCGTCGTACTAAACAAAAACAATAATCACTTGAGTCCGGCTCTACCGGAGAGGTGTCTGAGAGACGGGCCGTCGATGTTTAGTGGCCGCAAAAAATGCATCAATAAATTAGTTAAACTAAATGACACGCTTTTGCCCCGGGATTCAAACCATTTTAGATAAAATGCGTTCATAAATCCGTCCCAAAAGTAATTCGGCGTTTCTCTCCTTTTCATTTGGTCTCAAGATTAGAGGCAACACTAACACTAACACTAACAACACTACCACTCGGAGCGGAACACCTCTTGCAAGTTGCAACCCGAGCTCAGTCCTTACCCTTTGCGCCATTTGGGGCTCTTTTGTCAGAACTGTTATTCCGTGCGATTCACTACTGTTTGGATGACTTTTTACACTTCACTTAAACGGACAGCAATTGCGGTCATAAAACAAAACTTATTTTGCACTCAAAAACCCAATCACTTATTGGCGAACGGATCCAAAGCAAACAAATTCTGGACGAATCTGTTCTCCTTTGCTCACAAACAGATGATTCTCCAATCCATTGATAGACACAAATCACACAAATGTTTTGCTCCTCTCTTCTCACTTCTCTCTTGTCTGATGTCTGCTGTCTGTTGTCTCCAACGCCAGAATCGATCAGAAATGATAATACAAAACAACTCTCACTTTCTCTCACAAAGACTCTCGATTTCGATGGAATAAAGTTTTAATTTTGATTAAATGTTGAGTTGAGTGGAGTTGTTGAGCACTGCATACGATACCCGAAGCACTGGCACTGGCACTGGAACTGGCGTTCAATGTATGCCTCGGCTATCATATGCTTGCGAGCAGTGTTGCAGTTGTGGCGAACATCAAACACGAGAGTTAGTCCTATAGAGAGCTCTTCACAGCTCTCTGGCAATGTATGAGTAGTGGAGTCGCGGCGGACATGCGATTCATGCGAGTCGTCGAGCAGTCGTTTACCGCGAGGTTGGCCTTAACTCACAGCCACTCCGCCTCGCGATCGGAGGGCTCTTCCCCTCAACGCTAACACAACACTGCGTTATGTCTTGTGTTATACTCTTTCAATGAACAGAACAGCATTAGAGCCCAGAATACTATTCTGTGACTAATATAACACAATAGACATTGAATGTATGCATAGTTATGAGCACTGGCTATGGCACTGAGTATGGTCTGGCACTGCACTGGCTCTGGTGCTAGTATGGTCTGCTCTGGTCTGGTCTGTGCTTCACTGCTCACTGACATTCGGCTTTTATCCTTCACATATTCACTCAGATGGACATCAATTGATCTGATCTTTTCGTGTTGTGCTAAGGATAGTGGAAATGATATCCAACACTGGTCTCAGTTGTCGCACAGCTCTGGCTCTGCACTGGACTGGACTCGTGTTGGCGTTATTGGACTCGAATTAGTCTATTCTATAAATATTCTGATTCGGATGCATACAACGAATGCACTAACAATTGTGTACACAATATAACCGACAGAATAACAAATAAATGTGATTATGAATTAACGATAATATCCTCTGAAGAGAAGCGAAATGGTTTCGAAACGATATGGCTTTCCGTTCGAAACCGATTCTAATAATTCTTATTTATTTAGTTATTATTTGTCGAAACGACAGCTGTTTTAGTATTAAATTTTTGATCAACAATAAATATTTTTTGACTTTTTTAGGCTAAAAAAAGTTATGTAAACTATATTTACATTAGGGAGAGAGAGAGAGAGAGAGAGAGAGAGAGAGAGAGAGAGAGAGAGAGAGAGAGAGAGACTGTTAGGGGAAGGGAGAGATGCTTAGTTCATATGTTCGAATGTGCAGTCATGGCATTCATCTGGTTTGGTCTGGTCTGGTATGTGTGTTGGGAAGTATGCAGTTTTCACTCTCACTCTGGAAGAAACCACTTATCCCTTCTTCAAGGGAACAGTTTTAGTTCAAAAGTAAAACTCTTCGCCCAAACTCTGTTCACTCGTCTCGGTCTCCGTCAGTGCTCGCACTTCAATACCGAGAGAGTGAAAGAGTAAATGACATAAATAGTAATAACAGAGGTTTGCCTCCAAAACCAGCGATGGCTTTGACGAACGAGCGGACATTTGATGAGCACAATGAGCATAATATGTCGAGATCTCCAAACCAGATAACACTCACACAAACCTATTGTATCCCTCCGTTCGCTTATTTTTCTCCTCAGAGATGGTAATCATATAAACGTTTTTCTGTCCTTATCTCTCAGCTATCGCTTGCCTTCCCTTTCGTTGTCTTCACGAATAGACATACACTCCGTGTCTGTCAGTCTAGTTATCACAAACTCTCATCCGAATCATCTCTGCCTGTGTTTACATTCCAGTTGTTTAAACCTTGTTTACAATTCATACGTCTCTGCCGTTTGGCCAATAATCACAATTACTTATGAATTTTCATTTTCCTTATCTCTCCCTTCGCTTAGATTCTGTTCGAAAAACAATTGGCAAGCGACCTAGTTCACTGTTCACTGTTCACTGTTCACCACACCGCTGCTGCTAAGCAAACAATCGGAGACTCGGCTGACCTAACCTTTTTCATAACAACGATATGTCCGTCACATTTGACTTCGAACCAGAGCCTCGGGATATGGCTGTGCAGTGAGTTTGGTCTGACATCACACACAAAATGCTATTTTCATAATTTCACTTTAATATTTCAAATGCGCATATATTTGCAACTTTGTCTGACATGTGAGCCAAAGCACGAGAATTGCTTTTTAGCAATATTTTTGCAAAACAAGAAAAGAGAGTCTCAGAGACTGACATGAAAGGTCATTCGCTAATTCGTGTCCATCACATTGATTAAATAATTTTAGATTACATTTTCCTCGACTAATAATTAAACCAAATATATTTTAGTTCAAGTATTATATTATATCCTGGTTAGGTTTGAATTGCCAATTAAAATTAGCATGTTGAATAGTCAATTTAAAATAGCCTTGATCATTCTAACGGAATATTGCAGCAATAGTTTTAATTAAAATCAAAAAATGATAGAAAAACTTTAAAAACTAATTAAATTTATTGTCTAAAAAAGTTTATTCAAATAAATTACTAATAAAATAATTCATACGAAACACGGAATGGCATTAAATCTATTTGCAAACACATGTTTGCATACATTCTATCGATTCAGTGAAGTAAACAATGTATTCGAGAAAATAATTTTTGTATAAAATCGGTTTTAAAATACAATTTTCAGAAATATTTATGGATTAGAATCAGTGACTGCAGTGGAGAGTGGAGTCGATCGCCAGCAGTCTCTCCACTCAGTCCTCTTCACTGGAGAGCACAGGAATGCGACGGCGAAGTCAGTTGTGGGCGTCGGGACTCTGATGTAACTCCTCTTCGGGACCGCCCATACAATCGGCGCCGCATAAGCGTTGGGCGGAAACCATCTATTGTCCAATTGTCGCATACAATGCCACAGATATCACACAAATGTTTTAAATACTAAAAACTCGATAAAAACTTTTAGAGAATTTAATTCTTTTTTATTAAATTTTTTGCTAACCATTAAAACCATAATTACTTTTATGTTTTCAATTTTTGGTTTCAATTTATTTCGAATTCCAATCATTTGTTTTTTCATTTCACATAAACCTAACGAATAATAAACTCATTTTGTGTTTTGCTATTTCGAGAGGATTTGTTTTAATAGTCGATTGTGTTTTACGTCCGCAAACCCGAAGCGCTCAATAAAAATATCGTTAAATTTATTGTTATTTCATTTGATAACCAGTTTTCTGACAATTTTTCTTCGTTCCTCGCATTTGCCAGACGTTTAACAGTCCGGCGATTAAGTAATGAAATGGTTGTAAATTTAAATATAATCACATTTATATTGAATTAAAATCATTCTCGATAAATGTCAATAAATAAGATCAACAAATATTTAAGCCTTAATTAATTCGCTGCTTCTTCTCCGGAGGTCCACCGCTCGACCTGAAAGACCCGGAATTCACTGTCGGAACAGTGGTTGCGCCAGAAGTTTGGTCGGACTTTTGGTCTGATTTAGCCAATGTCTTCTCGGAATCCTCCGCAGCGGCAGAGCTATCGGTCTTGTCATTGGACTGTTGCTGTGATTGTTGCGAGGCTTGGCTCTGGTGCTGAGCTGTTGGTTGGATCAGCTTTGGAGGAAACTTCTTGGTCAACGAGGCCAAGAGGACGTCCACTTTCCTCCTCTGGAAGAGTGTACTACTGCTCACTTCTTCTTTGGTCTTATCTTTAGACTTGTCAGCCTTGTCTTTATTACTATCTTTGTCACCATCTTTGCCGAACTCAAACCAATAGCCCTTCGATGGATGATATCGCGAGAAAGAGTACGACTCTTCAAAAGCCGACTGCAAATTGTGGACAGCAGTCAAGAGCCGGGAGTTTATCAGTGAACTGAGATCTGGCGCCTGATATACGACGCCTGCGATTATGTAATAGTCGGCGATCGGAGAGACTTGCACTGGAGATATGCGCTCCTGTTTGCGGATCACATACAGAATCGGTTCCTGACAGTGAAGAACTATGTATTCGATGCCTTGGAATTTGCTAGAAATCAACTGACATCAGATCACACCACTTGTTGGCTCAATGCACTTACGAGAGCTGTTCCAGTGGCAGCCTCTGCATCTTCAGGATCTCGTTATTGCAGGTCCGGTCGTAGAAAGGGTTGGATCGCTCGCTGAAGTACTCCAAGACGTTGTGCTGATTGAGAACAGGCAGCCATTGACTGTCACACCAACTCATATGCAACGGACGGTCTGACGGCACCGATCGGAACCAATTCAAGATCACTGTATCATCGCATCGGACATCGCTTACCTTTCATGTCGTTCATTGTGGCCGATCACAGCTGACAGTAACCTCTGGAAGTGATTGAGTGAAGAACTGGTGATTTGTTTACAAATATCAAAACTCACGACAAACACCAAACTCTTTGACAGCGACTGCGACTGACATCTGTTGGTTGGGTTCGCTATTCAATCCGAAATTGAATGAAGAATTGGTCCGAAATTTTATATATCAAATCAAATTTAATTCCGTTTAGAATATAAAATACAATCGAAACTAAGCAAAACATTACTGAGAAATTAAAAATAATGCAAATTAAAGCGATAACTTATAACAAAATTTAGAGACACTCGAAGAACTCGACATTGACTTAGTAGGCAAACTGAAGAATAGATCGCTTCCAAGCGAATCACTGGATGGGGTAGTGCTGGTCGCGGACATCTGCGCCGCTCGTCTCAATATCCATTGGAATATCCAACTGACCCACTTTAACATCTCCGGCTGTGCAGTGGTCCCCGTCGGGACCCATGGCCTCGACATCGGTTCTGTCGTTCTGACCGACGATAAACTCGTTGTCAGCCATATCTGGCTTTTCATCCATAGGACTATTAAAGTCTTCACTCTCGACGCTACCCATCATCTGGTCGTCGGTCGGCACGAAAATGGGTGTCACAGCGTTTGGATTATCCATCGGTGGCAAGAAATTAGCCAAAAGATCAAACGCTTCGTTCCATTGGGCCGATTGCTGACCAAAAGGGATCTCATTCTCTTTGACTTCGATGGTCGGGTAGTAGTGGGTCTCGTAGTCAGATCTGACTTGATATTGACCGTAATCGCCGACATATGTCAGACAATTGGCCTCATAAGTAAAACTTTCGGCAATTTGTCGCTCGGACTTGGGCTGAATGGCATAGTTGTGTTCGATGTGTGCGATCGGCACCACTGCCTCTGTCAACGGGTTTTGCTGACCGAATGGCTTCTTAAGGCCTATCACACAACCAGCCGTTTGGCCGTCGATTATCGGCTGAATGTAGTGAACAGTTGAGCTGAGCGTCGAATTTGTTCTTCGAGTGAAAATGAATTGAAAATATTGAATGATTTTCAATTGCTATCAAACCTATTGCCACCGAACGGCCTAATGACCACACATTCCGGTAGAGAATTGGCTTTAGATCTTTGGCTCACTCGCTGACCGACTGTCCGGTACTTGCGTTTGCGTTCAGCTTTCCTCTGTCGGGCTTCCAGAGGGTTGTAGTGGTAATCTGGAGATTCAGATTCAGATAAATATTTAGATCCAAGTTCAATTATTCAGTATATTACTAGGATATTTGTTGAGGTGATCGCTGTAGGCCTGTTTGGAGAGGTCGTGGAAGTGTTGCTTATGGACCCCATCCATCTTCTTCCACTCGTCGCCCAACAATTTGCTGATCTCTTTGTTGGATAAGGTGTTGAACTTTTTGGCCAACACTTTGCGGTACTGCTGACCAAAAATCATGAATGCATTTGGCGGCCGACGGACTCTTTGCTCAGGAATTTGTTCGAATTCGTCGATCGAGTTGTCTGGAAGTGCTTCCATCGTAATGGATGACTAAACTTATACGAAACTAATCAAATAGATTCGGATTAAACTCAGTTTCGGTGCTCTCGTGTGTAAAACAGATTTCGCTCCATTCGAATGCAATCGCGTGCAATGCCTCGCCTTGCCAGTGATAGCGCGTGAGTGTCGCGATTCGTCTGTAAATGCATTTTGTCGTCTATTTTATTGGAAATTGAAGAATAAACAAATTATCACATTTGTCTGTCTCATTATTTCAATCATCACTGGTCATACTGATCAAGCAAATATTTTTTGTCTCTATTAAGTCAATCTTTATTGAAACTTGAATTCATCTCATTTTCAAACCAAATGATTGTGTTTAAAATTATTTTGCTCCATTTTCCGGATATGTTTCAATAGCTGGATTTTTTTTTTGTTATTTTAATTTTAATTTGATGGATTTTGATAAAACGAAATATGAAACTATCATTTTGGTGCTATTGGAACTTTGTGGTCAATTTTAATTAAAACAATCTAGACTTAGACACTAAATCGATGACCTGATGTGTTTCCTCATAGTATAACTGTCTGTCTGTCTGTCTTGATTTTGTTTTGCTCATTGCCAAGCTCATTTTCCAATAGCGAACAGACTAATTGTTTGCAACGCAATACAATACAATGCAATTCAAAGTTGGACCCAATTCTCTGTTCTCTGTTCAGAAGTGACGATCGCATGCGAGCAGTGGTTCACTCAATCAACGCATTCGACGTATGCTTTGCGTTGAGTCCAGCGCTACACCACTGACAACACACTCGACTCGACAGCACTGGTGGAGAACAGCCCTCAGCCCTCACTCTCCAGTCTCACAACACATCACATCTCACTCTCAGTCTCTCTAATCGGCTGTCAATGAAATGCTTACTTTTAAAGACCACTGATTGCTGACTGCGGACAATGTCGGCCACTCGGCCCAAGAATACGGTTCTCAATGTGTTGAGTCGGGAATACGACGACTTGTTGTCGCGCAAGTACTCGACAAATCTGGTGAGGAATCGGTTCGGTTTGGCACAAGACTTGTATCGCAAAGACCTTTATTCTCATTATGGATGCGTCAACGCCATCGAGTTCTCCGACAGTGGCCAGTGGTTGGTCTCAGGTATTGATCGCATCTGCTAAGCCAATGCTGTGACCAACTCTTGTCGTGTTCGCAGGCGGTGACGATCGGCGCATACTCTTATGGGATGTCCAAAAAGCCATATCAGGTCTGTTCCGTTATTCGTGTCTTAGTTGAGTTAATTGGGTCGCACTTGTGGTCGGTCGAGGTGTGCGGTCACTGATGCAATCGGTGATTGTCTTGTGGCCGTGCAATCGATTTGCGACCGATTCTACATCCGTCTAATCACATGCTGTCCTCTAACACATGGCTCAGGTGCGAGTCGACCGCATACCATGAAAGGCGAGCACAACTCAAACATATTTTGTTTGGGCTTCGACTCACGATGTCAGCGACTGTTCAGCGCCGGTAACGACGAGCTGGTTATGATCCACGACTCGGCCACTGGAGAAACGATTGACGTGATTCTGCACAACGACGCCATTTACGGCCTTTCAGTCAATCCCGTCGACGACAACGTGTTCGCCAGCGCTTGCGATGACGGCCGGGTCTGCATTTGGGACCTCCGCAAGGAGTCGGCCCGAGAGACGACTGTATTGGCCAGATATTCGACTGCATTCCACGCAGTGATGTACAACCCCTTCGAGTCTCGGCTGTTGGCCACCGCCAACACCAAGGAAGGCATAGCTCTTTGGGACGTCCGAAAACCACTTTGTGTTTTACAGCAATTCAATTCATCAGTTCTCTCATCTCAGAGCGCAATGAGTGTCCGCTTCAACAGAACCGGAACTCTTGTGCTGGCCCTCCGCCGTCGGCTGCCACCAGTTCTTTATAACCTCAAGTCTTCGTATCCGATCGTCGAGTTCGATGACAAAGGATATTACAACTCGTGTACAATGAAGAGCTGCTCATTCGGGGGCGACTCTGACCAATATGTCCTCTCGGGTTCCGATGACTTCAAACTCTATATGTGGAAAATTCCTGAACAGGTCTCCGAAAACCTGGACTCTATTTCATCTCAAACTGTTTGGGTCGACAAAGCAGACCTGGTCTTAGGCGGACATCGGTATTGAGTTAATTATTGCATTTGTCAGCACTAACCTTGAAATGTGTTTACAGATCGATCGTCAATCAGGTTCGCTATAATCACACAAATTCTCTGATCGCTTCGTCGGGCGTCGAGAAAGTGATCAAACTCTGGAGCACTTTTCCACTGCCTGAGGGCGCGGGTGGTCTCGAGAAGAAGTCTACTTACAAACAGAGCCGAAAAGTGTTTTCGCACGAAGACTACATAAATCTGGTGCTCGAAAGCGGACAATTCGTTACTCATGACTATAGCCACCAATCAGTTCAAGAAGACCCGCGAATGATGGCGTTCTTCGACTCGTTAGTCCAAAGAGATATCGAGGGCTGGACTTCCGACTCAAGTGATTCGATCGACGGAGAGTCCAGTTTCTACGAACTCTGTTGGAACCGACCGCTCCATTCGGACTCATCTCGCAGTTCCAATTCCAGTGCTAACAACTCGGATGCGGACGAGTCGGTGGCCGACCTTAACAGTCATTACTTCAGATATTTGGATATAATTTCCAAGAGAATCGAATCCAATGAATCAAATTCAAGTCAAACGACGGCAACCACTTCGGGCACTACATCGCGAACAACCTCTTCAGATCGCGTAGTGAACAGTCAGAGATCGAGTAAGAGTACTGAGAATACTTTGAATAGAATTTCAGAGTTGATAACCGACAAGAAGAGGGAACAGTTGAAGAAACTGTGCAAATATGCGGTGCGAACCTCACGAAAGAAGTTGAAGCGAATCGAGAAGCGATCGGAAGCTAAGTCCAAATACGACTTAACAGACGAGAGTAGCGAAGCTTTTAAGGAGCGTTTGAGTGACCTCAAGAAGAAACTGGACTTTTTGGCCAACAAAGTTAGCTTCGAGTCGAGTGCCACCGATTCGAGGGCCGCCCCGAAGGCAACCAATAGTCACAGAAACTACAGACGACTCCGTTTTCTCACAAATCAAAGCGATCTGGTCTTCAACGAAGTGTTACCAATCGTGTCGTCGTCTTCGAGCTCGGACTCAGACGACTCTAACCTAGTTTCGGGCGAAGAGCTCTATAACGCCATATCAAGTGAAATGAATCGCATGAGGAATATCATGAACGGCGAGACCGACGACAGTGATAGTAGTAGTGCCGTCAGTCTGATCGAAGTGAAGCCCTCTTCCGCTATGACCACAATGACGACCACAAACCACAAACAGAGCTCCAGTAGTGACGAAGGAGTGACTGATAGCCAGGTCACCGATAAACCAAGTGATAGTCAATCAAAGACCGATGACTCCAAAGCCAAGTCCGGCCCGAAAGTGAGCTTTTTGTCGAGTCTTGTGACCAATGAGTACGCGACGGACTCGTCGACCGACTCGGACGCTGAGGCCAACCATTTGCGGGATCCAGTGATCCACTGTCCCTACAAACACAACTTGTGTCGCGCGACCACTTCGGCCACGGCCTGCGGCGCCAATGCGAGCGAACCGAAAAAGGCGGCCATTTTCAAGCCGATCGACAGCCGGCGACGAAGCTATCGGAAGCGCAAACGAAGTGGTAATTCAAGCAAAGAGACCGCAAATGCGGACAATAAGGACTCATCGAGTAATCCGAATAATGAAAGTGAAAGCAATTGTAATAATAATAACAATGAGAAGAATTGCGACTGAATTATGAATACCGACTGAACTGATAGTAAATTATTGGATAATTTTCGTCTGTTTTTTGCACAAAACAATTCTGACTTAACTCCCGATAAGAAATCCCTTTTTTATTAATCAAAAGCAAATGTTTTGATTAAAACTGTTATTAATTGAGAGAAATATTTATGAAAATAATGTGTAAAACATTAAAACAAAAATCGCAACTAAAGAGCAGAAATATTCAAAGAGTTTTGTCTTTCGGGTTATTATCTCATTCTTAATGAGAATTTTGTTTTTAATTTTATTAATAATTCTCTTCACTTATAATCTAATTAATTAATTAATTACATTTAATTACGTGATATTACATGAAATGATTGGTTGATTATTCGATACGACGAGTCGAGTCCGAACTCGACATTCAAATTACAAGAAGATTACAAACAATCAAAAACAATACGCTTTGATATACAATATAATCGGCGCTTCGGTTTCGAGAGAATATAATATTGTATTAATATTTAAGTCTTAATTCTCTTCTATTATTACAACGACAACAACGGTTCGAAACTCCGCTCCGAGTCTTCCGAGGAGTTAGAGATGAGAGTTAGTCTTCCGAATCACTCTTCGGCCGTCCGTTCGATGGGATTCACCTCTTCTGCCAAAAGG
This sequence comes from Scheloribates latipes, assembly GCA_034698225.1. NCBI lineage: Eukaryota > Metazoa > Arthropoda > Arachnida > Sarcoptiformes > Scheloribatidae > Scheloribates > Scheloribates pallidulus. The sequence continues at coordinate 13,610 of JAQGBE010000052.1, read as the reverse complement.
TCCAGTTCTTTGTCTTTGAGCTCATGAGGTCTTTGTCTTTATTGCCACTCGTGTTCTGTTTGTCTCTTTCTCTTTGGATCTGTTTCTCTCGTTTCTCCTTCTCGGCCGACCCGACGGGCCTCTTGTGGCCGCCGATCGGCTCTTTGTTTGGTGTGTGCTTTAAGCTCGTGTCGGATGTGTCGGGCGTTTGTTCGGGACCTGAGTTCTCCTGACTGTCGTATTCGACCCGCTTTTTGGTCTCGCCGTTAAGCGACTAATCGATAGGCAATAATATAAACATTAGTTTGGGTTCAATATTATATGAGTCCAAAGATTGTTAGCCAATAAAGAGCTGATAAGTAAGTAAGCGATCGGTTAATAAATATTGGCTTTATTTGTCCAAAAGTGATATTAAAAGCGATGTATCACTAAATCAATTATCAATAGAGCCATACATCACGTCATCGTTTGGCACATCGAATGCACTTTTGTATAACAATTATCGTATAAATGATTGAATCGATTGATATATAAAAACAGCGAATCTTCTTATAGTGGTATCCCTTTTGGACAATTAGAGCACCGGTTAGTCAATTACCTCAGAGTCGGGGCCGAACAAAGTGCCTGAAGAGAAGTAGGGCCTCAGACTGGGCTTCGGTGTCGACGATATGCTAATGTCGTCATCGAAGTCCTGTCCGCTATCACTTAGGTCGTCGATGTCCTCCTCCTCCTCCTCGAAGAGGTCTTCGATCTCATTCGAGTTGCGGAGTTCGCCCGAAGCCATGAGCTGTTGTTCGATGGCCGCCTGATATTGTTCTTCGGAGTCGAACGCTTCCGAGTCGGGTAACCGAAACTTCTTCAACAAAGCGATGAATTTTTGTTTAAAGTTTCTGTCATTCCTCTGTTGTGCGTTCGGATCAGATCCACTGTCCTGGCGGTCGGCGAACAGTTTGCGTGCCTTTCGAGCGTTGCGTCGGTTGCGAGCGCTCAGACTTGTGCTGTGAGTGCCGGCAGTGGGTCCGTCTTCCACGGTCTCGCTGTCACTGCCGTCTTCGTTGCTCGCGAACTCGTCCTCATCGCTGTAGACGTCGGCGGACTGGAGCGTCACTTTCAGTGGCCGTATCTCTTGGTCGACGGGCAGCGACTTGAGCGCACTCACCAATATCTTAGCGATCACTTCGTTTTTGGCCAACTCTTTCATGTTTGATATCAAGTCGAGCTCCTTCTCGACATTGGCCGACCTCTGGAGCACTTCGGCCATATTGATCACACCGAAGGCTAGCGTTTTGAAGCCGAGAATCGCTCTATTCTTATACCGTTTCCTTCTCTGAACCATAATTTGCAACTGATTTCCGGACCGCTTCAAGAAGTGAGGATATTGTAGGCTAAATGTCAGATCGAGTTCGACGACACCGGAGTTTGACTCGTTGTTAAAGTTAGGAACACTTATCTCGTTCGACCGAAGCGTACGCTTCGAGCTCTGCATTTTCACCGCAATCATGATTGTGGTCACATCCGAGCCGAACGGCTTGCATAACGTTAAACGGGTTATGTTTAACGAACACAATCTGGAGATCAAACAAAACAAAAAATCATTTTACTTGACGTAACCCTAACCTTATCTGACAATAATTATCGCGTTTCTGATCACAAGTTGACACAAATTCAATTTTTTGCAACAAAAAGCGAAAGAAGTTTTGATTTGATTTCAAGTTTCAGATTTTTATCTGATTTGATACTATTTTAGGAAAGTTTTGAATATGTTTTTCCTCTATTCAACGTATTTCTGACATTTTGAATATTCTCTTCGAATTAATAAATTCTTAAAATAAATATCAAGAAAATGTCATTTTAAAGGTCAGACTTCTCTAATGGGTTTCGCGATATGTCATTCTTATTGATGTCTTTGTCTTTTATCTTATGCTGTGAGGCATCGAAAAGAGATCTGACATTAGATCAAATCAATTAGTGATTTATGAGTCATTCAAATGTATTTCACAGTTATTGCAGTCGAAACACACAAAAAATCGATTCTAAAAAACTGCTAAATAATAGATCTATACTTGGAATTCGCACAACTCTTCCCATTGAAAGCAATAAAATTCATGTCTGACAAAAAGGGAGTTCAAAAGCCCAGAGAATAATGGGTTTTCATATTTTCAATAATAAAATATTTAGAAAAAACGTAATGCAATGAATATAATATAAAAACTCATGAAAGATGTGCAGAAATATATAGTTTTGACGGAAATTCAAAAGTGTTTTGCAGAGTGAATGCGAGGAGTTTTTTTACAGTAAATATTTTTCTGTAAAATTAAAGTGAAATAGAAAATGACCTTATTCTATTCTATGTGTGTATTGTCGTGTGTTTGTATAGTTTGATAAAAGGAAATAATTCTATTGGGTATCGCTATAAAAATATTTGGCTTCTAATTAAAACGGATGGAGAAGTGCTATGCAATACGAATACAAAGCGTATCGATTCGCTTCCAAAGTTGAGCTCCGGATCAGTTGATAAACCATTGCGATAGACAACAATCGCCATAAATCTTGTGATCGCTCCCAAACAGACAGACAGACAGACAGAGACGGAAAATATATATAAATATATTTTTTGGTCACAGCAGTGAAATAGATTCATCGACACAAACATCGCTCGAATGAGTTTAATAATAGTAATGCCTATAATTAACTAGAATTAAGTCTACGGCCAAAAGTGATGATTCGGTCGTCTCTGTGACACAAATTGTTGGCAAACAGCGAATTAGGACCCAATGCATGACAACTTGTAATTAGGAAAACAATTAAATTTAAATTATTTCTCTTCTCATTCACATTCATAATATTAAATCCGTTTTAAATGGTCTAACAAATTAAAAATTACGGCACTTACTAACAATTTCAGGCCTCAACACAGAAAGGGTGTGTCGCTAATGGTTCTTAGAGCTCGACGTCTCGCCAATCCAATCATTTTAACCATTTTGATCATGCTAGTTCTAGTGTTTAGTTCTGGTTCTAGTGTTAACGCTAGCGCTCAGCCATTCAATTGATTGATTAAATTAATCGTTGGCTTTGAGGAACAAAATTCAATTAGTGTTTACAGAGCGCAAACAGGGAGCGGAAACAAGCCAATTGGGTGAGCCTGGTCATGGTGATCAGTGATCATTGAGCTGTCCAATTGCGGGCCTAACGGTCATTATCTACTCTATGGTTAAGTCTTTGCTATAATTAGACTCGTGGCAAATGACATCTCACGCTAATGATAATTATTCAGATATAGATCTGTCGATGACTTTACTGTCATTTAAGGCCTCGACTTTTATTAGACAGTCGAGAGTCAAAAGAGAAAAAGATATGAACCGATATGACAATGAAGTGACGCAAAGCCATGCCATGCACGACAAGACATTTGTCAATAACCGGGTCATATACGCCGTCAGCACAGGTGAGTCACAACAGTCACTACCTGTGACTTTGACAACAATCCACTCGCGTTTGGGAATAACTCTCACAAGAGTTAAGATAACTGATTATCGGTCGCCAAATGTCAGAGTCTTTGGAGGACTGGACAACAATACATGTTTTGACAACTTTTGCATTAGACTAATGACATCTCAATTAAGGCGGCGTTAATCACATTAATTATTGACTGCAAATTGACCACAATTACTCTCTCGGTCCTCCACAATGGCATTCCATTCACTTCAATATAATCTAAATTGCTTGAAAAGGTGGCCAAACAGGTGATCACAAGCAGACAATCGGTAGCCATCGATGGTAAACAAGTTGTTGACATACCTGGGAATGCAATTGGAAGGTGTTTTGTCGATTTCCCAGCCGCCGAACAGTCTCATAGCCACGGGTTTGTTGGCCAGAGCCGTGCCCGAAAGGGGTCGGCCGGCACTTGACTTTTCGGCCATCAGTGATGTCTTCAGACACAAGACATCAGGGAATAGGTCCTCAACGCAGCCATTACTGCATTGTTTGCATGGCTTGTGATTGGACTGCGATTCTCAACAAAAGTGACGAACGATTGCTTGCATTTGTCTGCGATCGCTGTCAGACACTCACCGCTCGAGTCTGACTCTGAGGTGAACTCTCTGCCCATACTCATGTATGAGTCACAGGATAGAGAATAAGGGCGCCAAAGAGCTCAAACACTACGTTTCATAATAGATGAGTTACGCCTTTTTGAATTTTTGCATTATATAGCCTTAACTCTATGGGAGCGCCTTCACTGCCCTCTGCTTTCGTTGGGAGCGTTGCCTTCAATCACATGTGATTTGGATTTGAAAAGTTTGTTCACTCAATCACTGTTTACTTGACTGTCATTATGACATGACATGAGTTGTCACAAGTGATCCGTCACCACAACCACAACCACAACCACAACCACAACCACTACCAGACCCAAGATCTGTAGCATTCAATTCTGGACTCATTGACGGAAATCAGTGGCGAAATGATTGTCTCGATTCTGGAGACTATCAATGAGTTCGAGCCATTCGGCCGACGGGTGATGCCATTGCACCCCAAACAGAGCGGACTTATGCCCCTCAAGAACGCCTCCTTCTGGACCAGTGCCGAGACCGACGCCAGTCGGGACCTCTTCAGATCACTCAGAGCTGTTGCCGTCCGCGACAATACACAGGTTTTGTTTGATCGTTCGTAGCATTCATTCATGTCTTTTGTGTGTTATAACACAGAGAGAAAACTGGCGATTAAGAGATTGTACCGAAGGAGAGGAAGAACTCTATTTCAATGATAAAGTGGTGGTTTGGAGCAAAAGCGATGGCAACCAATTGTCTCATCTGATTAAGACATTCACAATGGAGAACAGAATATGTGATGCCATTTGGTGTCATTTTACCGATGAATTGTCTCAGACAACAGTTAAAACAATTTCTATTTTGGATAACAGTTCCCTCGAGATCTTCACCAATAATGGCGATCACTTTCCGATTGCTCTTCAGTTTCAAGTAAATTAAATAAACTAATTGGTCCCATATCTAACATTATTTTTCTTCAGGTCAATGCAATCTTTGCCACCAAATACGGTCTACTATTAGAACGACAATACCTGAACTCAGAACTCAAAGATAATCCATTGCCGCTGGTCTTCGGTTTGACTCACCCCCTCAAAGAGATCTCTCCCGTCATCATCAGTAGACCGGCTAACGCTTTCAGAGCGCCACAAATCGGTTACCTGAATATCGAAGACAAGTTGGAATTGGTTGCTGTGATCCAAGACTGGTCTCTACTTGTCTTCTTCCACAAGACCAATGGCAATCATATAGTCTATTCGCTACGAGAGGCCACAGAAGAAGAGATCAAACACGTGACTGCAATCTGTGGCTCTTCCACAATAGATTATGTTTCGGACTCTTCGTTAATAGACTCTTCGCCATTCGTGTCCAGTTATCAGAACAATGCCTTCAACACAAACTCGTGTTCGTCTCCGTTCAGAAACCGCAGTCACAGCTCTTCCAAACAAGGAATGTCATCAGCGTTTGGCATGTCATCCACTCCGAGCACAATCAATCCGTCGACACAGAGCATCACAAGAAGTCTGACCACATCCACTTCGCCTTCACTACTTTCCCCGTTGAGAAGCAGTCGTTTGGGAGCCTCACCTTGCTACTCGCCCTCTTACCGCGTGTTTGGCGCCACTCCTGCCAACAGTTCAGTGCTCAACGACCCGCAGATCAATCGCCTCAAAGACCCGTACACACCATTCCTTAGTCCGTTGATAGCCAGTCCACGCAATAACCGAAGCATTGACTTCCTTAACGATGACATATCAGAGCCAATAATACCCGAACTATTTCTCCAACATATTTGGAGTGAAGGCCAATCGCTGATCACCGAAAAAGCTTCGAAAGTATTCATATCCAGTGATCTGATGGGTCAGTCATATGTCTGTATGCTATTGAGCGGCTGTCAGAGCCTGAAGATGACTCGACTCGATTACAGCAATGACAGACTCAAACTGATATTCGGCTCAACTAATGTGATCAGCGCTAAAGACGCAGAGCCAGTGCCGTCTCTCAATATGATAGTGACCGTCGACCCGAACAACAATTTGATCCTCTATTGTGGTCTTTCCAAGACTTGTATAATCCATTTGCCGACCACTCTGTGCACAGCATTTACCAATTCATTGCTTCTCTCGCCGTCGTCGACATTTTCGAGCAAGTCACTTTCATATCAGTCGCCCTCATATAAACGCTCGTCTTTGATCAGCTCGAGCCGTCCGTCCAGTTCTACCGGAAACGTCAATCCCAGCTTTCATTTTGAATCAAAGATATTGTCTCCTGTTATACCCGAGTCAGACACAGAAACTAGCTCATTTGTCTCGTCACTACAATACCCAACTATTGGCAAAATTATTTCTGTGAGGGATGCGGTCAGAGACAGGATAACTGTGCAAAGTGTCGACTCGACTCTCTATCGGTTCTCTTTGCCGCCAATCAGCACCTCTTCTATTGTCTCTCGATGTTTAAGTGTTCTGAAGAATGTGTTGCCCAGAGATATGAGTCTTCATCTGCTGACCAAATGGTATAGCGTTCGAAACGCTCCGAACTCCGAAGAACTGAATACGAGCTCAGAAATGAATTTATTTAAATCATGTCTTTTGTCACTCATTGGCTACGATAGCGAAGGCCTGAACGCACCCTATTCTCCAAATCAATCGCCAGAAGTGATAAAGAAAATGAAATTCAATAGCGAAGAAGGAAGTGATGACGACTGGAATTGGTTGATATCGGGTGAAGATGTGTCCCATTGTGTGGACGTGAATAGAGTGGTTCCGATCAGTCCGTCGACTCTCTTTCCATATTTGCCTTCAATTCTGTATTCATTGCACTTACTCTACGAAGAGTTGAAACTCATTGAAATCGATTGGAATTTGTGTCCACTTCTGGTCGATATGCTGTTCATGTTTGCAGTCGACCTCAAACTAATTCCATATCAAATCCATTACATCAAAGACTATCCAAACAAATGCAGTTCAATCAGTCTCGAGTCACGAATTCCTGATGAAGACATGAAGAATATATCGATTCCTTCTTATTTCAGAAGTGACTGTCCGTCGGTCTTCTCGACAATCACACAGTTGTTGGGCTCTAATGCCAACAAACAGTTGGATAATTTGTTTCCTTATATCACTAATTCAACAAAAAATATCTATAAATTTATATTACTTTTTGCGAATCTGCGAACAAATGAGTTGATTGACTCATCAAAAGTTCTTTTGCCCATCAATGCCAACAAATGTGATAATGAAAATGGTTTCGATCATTTGAAATACAACAATATTTATGAGAAAACAGTCCTTCTTATGGACCATTTGGGTATAACTCAGGACAACTTGAAGCTCTTCCCATCGGGACTATCCATTCCTCTCTGGGATGCGATATTCTTCTGCCGAAACAATCCGTCCAATGGTTGGCATAAAAGCGCTTTTCAATTGATTGGGAGACCAGACTTGTCGGCACTTTTGCCTCCCTATAAAAAGCCGGTCAAACATCAAACTGACGTCAAATTAAGTGCCGATTTGTCCGAAGCAGAAGAGGACGGCATTTCGCATCTCGACTACGATCTCTTGAAACTTCTCTTCCCAGAAGATCAGCGAATACTTGAAGCTTACAATATGTTGATGTCTTCAAAGCCCGTGAAGATTGCCATTCAACAGAGAAATGGCGTTTCAGACCACGATTTTATCGAAGAACAGGAGCGCCACTTATATACGATTTGCATTCGGACAATGGCTCTGCCTTTGGGCAGAGGAATGCTAACACTTCGCTCCTATACTCCAGTAGTGGCCGAAACATTTCCGATACCGAAACTCAATTTAGTGGGAAGAGTGCCGCCGAGAAACAACACCATAGACCTGTCTCACATAGAAGTGCCTCAGAACATGAACACTTGGCCACTCTTTCACAATGGCGTTGCCGCTGGTCTTCGGATATCAGCACACGCTTCGGGAATCATCGATTCGTCTTGGATTGTCTACAATAGGCCAAAGAGCAGTTCTCCGCTCTCGAGCACCACGTTGTCGAGCGACTCGCAAAACGAGCATGCTGGCTTCTTGCTGGCACTAGGGCTCAATGGCCATTTAGCATGTCTATCGACCATGAGCATTCATGATTACCTGTGCAAAGGCAACGAATTGACTCGAGTGGCAGTGCTCTTGGGTTTGGCCGCAGCAAAGCGAGGTACAATGGATGTGTCGGCCATCAAAGTGTTGAGCATTCATGTCGAGGCACTTTTGCCGCCAACAAGTACTGAGTTAGACGTTCCGCCTATAGTGCAAGTGGCAGCTGTTCTCGGAATTGGACTTTTATATCAAGGCAGTGGTCAGCACCACATCGCCGAAGTAATGCTCGGAGAAATCGGTCGACCACCCGGTCCCGAGATGGAGCACTACATTGATCGCGAATCATATGCATTGTCTGCTGGACTCGCATTTGGTTTAGTGACTCTCGGAAAGGGCAATGATATGATCGGATTGGTGTCGACCGCCGAGGGAATGTCAATGGCCGACCAATTGTGTCACTTCATGCTGGGCGGCCACAAACGACCGCTCACTTCGCTTCAAAGAGAAAAGTATAAGACACCAAGTTATCAGATAAGAGAAGGCGATTGCATCAATGCCGATGTGACCAGTCCTGGCGCCACATTAGCGCTCGGAATGATGTTCTTCAACACGAACAACACGGCTGTCGCGCAATGGTTTACAGTTCCCGATACTCAACACTTACTCGAAATGGTTAGACCGGACTTCATATTACTGAGAACACTGTGCAAGGGTTTGATAATGTGGGCGGACGTCGAGCCGACCAAGACTTGGGTCGAGTCTCATATGCCTCGAATCGTTTCGGACAATGCCTTCCAGAGGAATCCGAACGAGTCTAACGACCGACTCGACTACGAGACGATGAGTCAGGCCTATTGTAATATCGTCGCCGGCGCCTGCTTTGCACTCTCACTCAAATATGCAGGTTCTGCCAATCACATGGCCTTCAAGACAGTCATGAATTACACACAAAGATTCATCACTCTGTCATCGAAGACCCATTTGGCCGAACAGGCCGGAAGAAGTACTATCGAGGCGTGCCTTAACGTCCTGGTGGTGTCGTTGGCCATAATTATGTCGGGAACTGGCAATATAGAAGTTCTCCGAATCTGTCGTTATCTGCGGTCCCGGTTGAACCAAGCTTACGTCCTCTACGGCTCTCATATGGCTATACACATGGCTATGGGACTCTTGTTTTTGGCCGGTTGTCGGTCCACATTGTGTTCGACTCCCGAAGCCGTGGCAACTCTTATAATAGCCTTCTTTCCGAAATACCCGATTCACAGCAACGACAATCGGTATCATCTGCAAGCGTTCAGACATCTGTATGTCTTGGCCACCGAACCTCGACTCGTGATACCGCGCGATATCGATACCGGGAAAGCAGTTTATGTCAATCTTCACTGCGTTGTCGCCGATAAGAGCCAGTCGTGTGAGATAATTAAATTGAAAGCACCTTGCTTTCTGTCAGAACTGCATCGTCTTGATAATGTTGTTGTCGATGACGAACGTTATTGGAGGATATCGTTCGAAAAGGACAAGAACTGGAAAAGTCTTGAGTTGGTTTCGCAACTTAATTATTATAAAACTTTTATTAATAACTTTATGTCTTTTAGACGGTTTTTAAAACGCGACGGAATATTATATGTGAAGCAGAAGACGGGTTGTTTGCCGTACAGCGAAGACCCGAAAGGATTCAAGAGTTTGTACGCCCAGAGTGTGATGAAGGACGCGGTCAAAGGGTGGGCGCATAAGGTATGGCATCGAGTGATTGCCAAAAATTGACTGAAATTGATTGCATTATCTTCGGTTCACTCTTAAGGTCAATACAACGACTGAATTCTCAAACGACAGAATTGTTCTAACATTTTCCAAATATCTTCTCACAAACGCGTCTGAAATCGAGGCCGAGTCGGAAATTAAGCACAAAATGTGTTCACTTCTGTTCGACTGTGCGTCCAACGAAAGGCTCGAATTTTTATCTCCGCTCATAAATCTGATGAAACAGAGCCAACAGACCAATAGCCACAGTCTTTGGCAGATCAAAGTGGCCGACCGTTGCGCTCACTATTGCCAGTCCTTGCGGTCAGACTTTATTGACTCGATTCGGTCGGTGACTGAAAAACGAATCAAAAGTATAATCCAATCGATTTGATTGAATTGATTTAATAGAATTCTATTCTATTTTATAGATTCAATTGATAAGAATAAGTTGTGCCAGTATTTGAGGGGAACACTTCCGCTCAAAGAAGTCGATACACCTCTAATTGAAGCGCTGGTTTTCTACGATATGCCCGCATATGGCTCGTTCTCGGCATTATCAGGTATATTTTCGCACCAATGTTTAAAAGAGTTACATTAAATGTCATTAATTTGCAGCCAAACTCTCACTGGTGGAACTGATTCTTGAGCTGCAGCCCAAGTACGGGACATCCGTTCCAACAATATCTCTGATTCATCGATTATTTTTCTCTTAGAAACTAATTATTATCAATAATGTAATTAATGTTCAACCAATCAATCAATCCGTTTGTGCCAATCACTCGATATTTGTTTCATTGAATTCAATGTTAAAACAGTTTCAGTGATCACTCAGCCATAGAGGCCGTGAAAAGTGAAAAGGCTTTTAAATTAAATAAAATTGTTTTTTGCCGAATGACAGCTAAGAAGCGGCCGGTAGTGGTCGGCGGCAATGGCTCTCTGTCTGGCGAAGACATTGATCAGTTTGGTTTGGAAGGCAGTGACGTCAGTCGATGGGAGACCTGTTGAGGTGAGTGCGAGTCGACAGATGACAGTAAGCGATGAATCCGTAGAAAAACAATGGATTGCAATGCAATGCAATGCAGTGTCAGACCAGTCAGACAGTGATCAGTGATCGCCTCCATTAGACACCATTACAGTCCTGTCTCAGGCAGTGGTGGCAGCGATGGATCCGCCGCGACTCGAAATGCCCGAAGAGGTGACCTTCAATATGCAGGCGGGTCTCATCAAGGACAGTGTCAAAGTGGACACCAGCGAACTCACACTGAAGACACTGAAGGACTGCGCCTGCAATTTCATCGACAGAAAGGTCTGACATTTGAGCTTTTGGTTCACCGATTGGTTTGTTTTTGTTGTCGGAATCTATTTACCGATCGCCAGATAAGACCCGATAACAGTTGATTAGACCGTCGTGTTTGGTGCCGATGAGTTACCGCTGATGACTGATCTCGTAATTATCGATATCTGCTATATTTGTCTAATTAAACGCCTCCGGCTTTGGCCGAGCAATGAATCAATTTTAATAAAGTTGTGATCCGTTTGGTTGTGAGTGACAAATGGGATGTGCAGGTGAAGGGTCGCCACTAATTGGAGCCAAACAAGTATTGCCGACAAGTATTGCTCGACACCACTGGTTATCTTTGATCTAATGGTAGCCAAAGAAACAAAAGGCACTCGTTTTGACAATAATAAGGCTAATGAAGCGATTTATATCTCTATAGTCTGGACATTGTTTTCAGTGAATCCGAGGCACTCTCTGATAACAATCAATGACTTGCAGCCAAAATAAATAACTAACTCAATGAAAATTCTAATTCTGACATGCTCAAAATTGTTATTATCTCATTTGACCGTGATCAATTATCTTTGTTTTAAAACATACTTACAAGTTATATAATTAATTCCATGTCAATAGTCTCGATGCCTATTAATTATGCGCTATTAGATAGTAAATGAAGTGCCATGCTCGTTTGCATGCCAATTGTTGTCAAACTGGTCGACCAATGCCATTGAGTGCAACAGTTAAGCCACTAATTAACCGGACACTTAAGCTATTGTTTGCAAATCACCATGATACAGTGTTAGAATTACCTTGAGTTGTTTATTGTCTCTGTACCAAATATTACCATGATAATTTTTTCAATCAGATACCAATCAAGGCTACGTTTTTTTTATTATCCCAAATAAGTATCCCAAATAAAACAAAGCTCTATTTAAACTTGTTAAATGTCATTGAGTGACAAATAGTTTTTCAGATGAACTGAAGTGGAATTGCCTGTCATATAAACTGTTGAATCACAGTTAGCACTAATCTTGGTGACTCGTAAACTCATCCGAGAGCCTATCCGTAAGCCTGTTTGCCGTCTGCATCCTTGATCCATATAAGTGAGGTTCGCTTAACCCCGAGATCAGTCGCATAGCGGTAACTCTTGACTCGAGTCTATTAGCAATTCCTTAATACATAAATACATAATTGTCTTCAATCGCTCGAATCGTTGGTTCGCTTCAATGCCTGCCATTGTTGCGGTGGTCGCCAACAAAGGCTACCACCGGTGCGAACAACACCTGATTAGCCGAATGGCTACAAACGGGACACTAATAGGGTTTGCAGTGATGTTTATGTCCTTTCTTCTGTTTCTTGGGACCAGTACCCCGACCATGGCCTCAATCGATTAACGGAACGACTTCTGCTGTTCAGACACGACTATAACTCTCCAAACATGCTTTTGCCGATCAATGCCGCCTCTGATGTAACCGATGGAGCGCTCATTGAAATTATTGTTTCAGGTATTCATTAACTATTAAACTGATAGTTAGTCTGATGGAAGTGATAGCAGTGCTCTTGTAAGCTATGCCTCGCCACAGCCTCTCATATGTCAAGAACGGCTGTTAAGACAACTTTGCTTTGAGACAAACAAACAATTATTAATTCATTGCAACTATGCCTTCCTTCCCGACCAAACCGAGCAAACCGTTGCAAACCTTTCCTCAATGTTTGTCTCCGTGCAGGCAATAGTCCGTCGGAATCGGTGCAGATTCGGCCGCACTCTCTGGTCGTCCATTCGTACAAAGCGCCCACTTTTTGTGACTTCTGCGGCGAAATGCTCTTCGGATTAGTCAGACAGGGCTTGAAGTGCGAGGGATGTGGACTCAACTACCACAAGAGGTGTGCCTACAAGATCCCCAACAACTGCACGCACGGACGCCGACGGCGGTCGTCCACATACTTAGTGCCAAACAGTCCGACCACCGAATCGGCGATACACCGAACCACTAGCAGTGGCGCGACGTTCAACGACGAGATGAGGGTATGTCTTATGTCTTATGTCTCAACTCTTATGTCTTATGTCTCTTACGTCTTTGTGTCTGCTTCGGGCGGACGGCCGACGGCTGCCTCTCAAACCTGTTTTATTGACACATAAAATAAATTACATAAATATGTAATCAATTATTGACTCTTGGCTCTTGACTTCAGATGACTAATTGACTGATATCTAAATACTTTTGTTGATATTAATGTACAACAGAGACGACCTATACAGGGTTAAAAGCATTTGAGCCAAGATAATTTCAAAAATCTTGGCTCCCTAACGCTCTAACTTGACCCATCCTTTACTTTCTACCAAGTTTGAGTCGAATTTAAAAATTCAGCTGAAATATTACAAATGGAACGAATGTTGGTTAAACCCAGGGATGCCCAAGCCTGACCCTACTCAGGGGATCAGGGGGGTGATATTGCGCAATTTTCAGCCAAAAATCCTAGGGGGGATCAGGGGAGGGATAAGACAAAATG
>JAQGBE010000051.1:0-35613 GCA_034698225.1 Scheloribates latipes | reverse complement strand
GCTGAAAGTTTGAAAATTTCATGCATCAATCGTAATTGTCAACAATAGTATACTTTCAAAGTTAAACATTTGAAAATAAACAATAGACAACTCTAACGATAGTAGTTAGAGATTTTCAAACTTTTATACCTAACCATTATTGCGGAATGACCCACAAACAAACAAACAGATAAATAAATTACATTTAAAGTATATAACTAGGCCTGCCCGTTAAGGTGAGCCCGTCAATATTTGTTGAAAGTTTGAAAATTCCACGCAATTATTGTAGTTTTTCAACAATAGTCTATTTTCAAAATCAAACATTTGAAAATCAACAATACACACCGCTAACTATAGTGGTTAGAGATTTTCAAACTTTCATCAAGCCATTATTGCGGACAGACAAACAAACAGACACTAAATAAATTACATTTAAAGTATTTAATTAATAATTACCATAATGGTCAGTTTACTTTACGTTATTGCCAATATTATTGGCATTTCTCTGTACATGGCTAAATATTTCAGAGTTCAGGTCTCTCTAATTGAAATCAAACCTCGTTTGAGACCATTCTGGCCTTATTTACACAATAATCCTGTAAAGAGTAAACAGAATTATTGTTTGTGCAAACAAATTGATCAATGATCATGCCAATTTGCATACCATCACTTTAATGTAACGGCCCTATACTGGCACGTCGGCTACCAAGATCATAGTGTGAGACATTGAAACGATAGAGCATGCAATTTAGCTCATCTCTCTCAGCCGGCATCGTAGCCGAGGTTCCAGTATAGAAATATGGCACTGGAATTGACAAGTCAGACAAATCACCAAGGCTAAGGCTAACAGTCCACTCATTGGCTACAGAAACCATATCTTTAGAGTTATTAAAAATATCAATATTTAGCAAATATTAAGACAAAGTCTAAAGATTTGATATATCATTGATCTCCTGTCGGTATCTCATGTCAAATATGGTCACAATCGGGTCGTCAGAGTGAGCGCCGAACTGGTCAGTGATCGGTCGACGAGTGGATGAGTCGATGAGTTGACGTAAGTTTTGTCTCATTTGCGATCAATGTTTACAAAAGTGTCGAACATTTGAGGCATTGATCGCCAAAACAAACCAATGTTTTGTCCAATGGTTTGATCTCTTCGGCCAAACCATGGATTCTTTGTGGCGTTTGGCCTCCGGGTCGACAGTCGAAGAGTTTGCAAAAGATGTCTACATTAAGAGCAATCTGACGATTGAGTTAAACAAGACAATCAAAGGTCTGATCCAAACGGCCACTGACACCGACACCAAAATCCTGATCGAAACCGAAGAAGTGATCACTTTGTGTCACATTCTCGAAGCCATTCTCCTCCACGGCCTCAAAGCCAAACTCACCACAAGAGTGTCCAATGTGTTCACCGCCTCTTCGCCGCAATCTAAGTCATATCAACTCGACTTCTGGCCAATAGTTCTCATCCTCTGCCACAACGAAGTCTCGCGAAACGTAAAGCGATTGTCAAGTGTTTCGACGGACATCGGGAGGTGTCGGGCGTGGCTGCGGTCGGTCCTTAACGACGGCCTTATCGTCAGCTATTTGGAGGCATTGACCGCAGACTCGTCTCTTTTGCACGGCTTCTATCGCTCCTCGGCTTACATCAGAGACAGGGAACAGACAGACATCGCTAAAAGTCTTCTGTCGGCACTCGACTCGTATGTATTCAACTTAACCGTTGATAGTCCGACACTCGACTCGTGGAGCGAACAGACGCTCAGTCTCTTAGGCATTGAGAGCATAGAAGCCGATAGACAACCGGTGATGACTGCCGTCGACGCCATCCAACTGATCGACGACAGCAAACCCACTCTCAAAGTAATCCAATACTCTATTCAGTTGACTATCAGTTGGCTAACAATTGTTATCTCTTCAGATCGAAGCAGTGGAAGAGTCGAATGTTAAAACAGATAGAGATTCAGATAAAGACAGTATTTCTGAAGCCATTTCTGATGTCAAATCAATTAATCTGAGCGAAGCAATGGACGAATTGGTCGGCGAAGCGGATTCGGACACATCGAAGAGTGTCGACACCGAAACTGGTAATAGTTTGAGTCGAATGTCTGGTTGGAGTACAACCCCTCAAAAGACAGACGAAAAGTTGGAAACTGAAGATCAGAGTTATGACCAAATCCTTCAAAGCTATTCAACCCAAGCGGTCCTCTCCAGTACTCCTGACATAAGGGATTTCGCGACATCTTTGGCCTTCGAGAACACAGTTCCGCGCCCTTTATATCTGACAAAAGCTCCATCACTGGTCATCAAAGAACAGTCACCGACTGAATCAAACTCTTCAGACTCGGATTTCGAAGTAATTCCAAAGAGTGTTGTATTGAATAACTCGGATCCCGAGACCCAAAGGTTTTTGGACCAACTGATGAAATTGGCGAACGAGTGGGGACTCGACGAACAGGACTACAAGTGTGCCGCCTGTGGCCGACCTATTGGCATGATTTACGGCAAATGTCGTTTGTGTCACTTCGACGGACACCACTACTGTCTCGATTGCCACACCAACGATGAGGCCGTAATTCCGGCCCAAATTGTCCATAACTGGAATTTCCGCAAATACTCGGTCGCCAAACGGAACAAGCATTTGCTGGTTTCGACCGAAAGCGAACCTCTCTTTGATATAAAGCTCGTGAGTCCTCTCTTGTATTCGATGATACCTGAGATGAAAGAGGTGTTGGACCTGCGAACCCAACTCTTCTATTTGCACGCTTACCTCTTCACCTGTCAGGAGAGCATAGCCATCGAAATGCGCAAAACGGTTTGGCCGCGCGAACACCTCTTCCAACACATCCATCTCTATTCGGTGGCCGATCTCTTGCAGGCATGTCATCTGATTTCTCATCTGATTGCCGAGAATTCACGGTTTGTGTCATTTCAGGTGCAGAGCAACCAATTGAGTCAAACTCTGGCAAAAGTGATAGCGTTCGCCAAAAAGCATGTCCTGTCGTGTCCTTTGTGTATATATAAGGGATATTTCTGCGAAATTTGCAATTCGTCGCAAATTCTGTATCCGTTTAATACAGACTCAACGAACAGATGCGAAAAATGTAAAACAGTTTTTCATTTGCGATGTTTTCTCGAGAGATATGATAAGAACTCGTGTCCTAAATGCAGAAGAATTGAACGAAGAGAACAGCAGTCGGTTCTGACGGAAATCAATAAGGAATCAGTTTAAGGATTGGTATATATTGAACATAATTTACTATAATTATTGTCCACACGTTTCGATTGTTGTCAACAATCGATTATTTTAACCAAATTTTTAGAACGAATAAAATAAAACTTTTATATATTGAATACCGAGTTATCGAGCAAACACTGCAAAGCAAACCATATTTTAGCGAAATTAAGATCAAACGCAAAGAAAAGATGCGTTTCTGCGATAATACAATGTTCTGTTTGTTGTCTTATCTATGATTCAAAACAAAGTTTATTCTATTTTTTGGATCAAATTTATGCAATTATTCTATTAACTGAACGTTAGCTCCGATAAGAAGAATGCAATCCTTTAATGAAATTGAGATTTGATTTGATTAAACAAATTGTTTTATTAACTCATAAAACAATTTGTTTACTTCACTTCCATATTCATTGAATATTCAAATTGAAACAAACGTTTTGTTCACTAAGAGTGAGACTGAAATTAATTATATTCTTGGTTATTATATTATATGCCTTTAATCTTACATGAAATTACATAAACCAATAGAAACGATTAGTCCTCAGCTAACGATCGCTTCGATGGCATCACATTTAATCTATAAATTGCCTCAACTTTTCAAAGGGCTATACTTTAGTGAAAGTATTGTCGCATAGCTTTGAGTGAGCGCTGGACTGACTGCTGGAGTGACAGACAGTAGAGCTCTCAGGCCTTCGATCTCTTCATAACTGAATGTCTGCGAAAGAGTTCTAAGAAAGTGATTGTCGTTGGCATTGGCTTAAGACTGACTCGGATTCGGTTATTTTTGGCACACATTCACTGCGGAGACTATACTATACTATACATACTATACATACTATACATTCGCATTTGTATATATAGATCTTCGCCTGAGTTCAGTCTCTCCAGGCGTGGTCTGAGGTCTCCGTCTGTAAGCATGAAAGTTATGAAAGCACTGGTCTCTCAATCTCTTCTCAATCTATAACCAAATGTTGAAAACGATTCCAAATGAACAGTCGTTTCCTTCAGACGACTTGAATTACACAAAACGGTCCGGACATTAGTGAGGGAAAGGCCTCTCTGTTTGTGAGCTCCGAGTGTGAGCTCAGAATCGTTCAAAACTTTGTGTTAGGCTATAGAACAGAATAGCCTTTTGGCAAAAGTTTTGTTCCGATGACAATCAAAGTGAGGTATCGCTGGCTTCTGATCACTCTTCTGGTCGGCGTATCGGTCGACCGCCAGCCCGTGTCTGGTCAAGTGCTGAACCCTCCGTATTTCAATTTAGCCGAAGGAAGGAATGTATGTATTAGTGGCCTCTCATAGCTCTCATAACTGTTTGCACTCGACTTCGCGACCAACAGATCAGTGCCACCGCTACTTGCGGTGAGAATGTGCCCGAACCTGAGCTCTACTGCAAACTCGTCGGCTCTAATTGGTTGGACAAACCCGACAACGTCCACATAAATCTGATTCAAGTAAGGCTTTCCCAACAATTGCAGCCAATCTGATGCCATCCAAACGGTCTGCTCTTCTCTGCTCGGCTACTGTAGGGCCAGGCGTGCGACACATGCGACCCGAACGACCCGATTCGGTCACATCCGCCGCAGTTCGCCATCGATGGCACAGAGCGCTGGTGGCAAAGTCCTCCCCTCTCACGGGGCAGCAAATATAATGAAGTCAATCTCACAATTGATCTTGGACAAGTGAGTGAGCCTTTGACAAGCTAATTGAGCTAATTGCTATTTGCGGTGACAACATTGGTTGGTCTCTGAATGCCAGCGATTGTCAATTGATGAAAGAGACCAACAGATAAACTATCTCTTTATGCAATTCCAGTTATCTTGAGTCCAATGGACGACTCGCAGACATTCCCATAGACTTTACTGATATTTTAGAACTTGAAAAATAGTAAAAATAATTAGATTTATATTAGTTTAATGTAATTTAGTTTTGATGTTTCGTACAATAATTAGTGCAGTTCTCTCGCCGATGAGAATACTGGCCAGAAATGATTTAAGCGATTGCCAGTCGTATCGCAAGTGTTTTCTTTTGGTCATTAGTCTGCGTTTAGCTATTACTGTAAGTCAAAGATGTTTTGCGTCGAGTAAAAGCCAAAGCCTTCGCGAGTCTCCCAAAGATAGGCTCACATTTGAGATATAACAGAATCGGTGAGACATGTGTTGACTGACGGCACTAATAAACAAACTTTGAGCGCAACGGGAATGACATCAAGAAATTGCTTTACAATGTTAGCAGACCTATAAATATGAGTAAAATAAACTAGCAATTGATTATTGTGGCAATGCTTCACCATTTTTCATAATCAGCTCATTTTGTTTGCAAGACATCCGATTCTATCGTTTTAATTGGGCGACGGAAACAATTAGAGTACAGTTGACCACTAATTGTCCACTAATTCTTTGTTATTATTAGTATTTATTATATTATCTTGCTAAGCAAAAGCACTTAATTAGTGGATAAGAAATAAGAAATGAAGCAAAATTTTGCTAAAAATATAGCATGATGATGCCAGACTATCCACTACATATTGCTTGAATACAATGAACTAATGCGAGAGAGAATGTTGGCAAACAAATAATTGATTTAAATAATGAGCTGGTTAGTTTGCAAAACAATCGTGCACATCACAATGTTATGAATGTCGTATAACTTTTAACTATAATGGCAAATACAATCTTGGTGACATACACAATCTTGGTACATCAACAACTGCCTAGGAGTTCAACGTGGCCTACGTGTTCATCAAGATGGGCAATTCCCCGCGACCCGGGGTGTGGGCGCTGGAGAGGTCTCGCGACTCTGGCAAGACGTACACTCCCTGGCAATTCTTCGCCGATACGCCCACCGATTGCGTCCATTTCTTCGGACATTCATCGCTCGGACCGATTATAAGAGACGACTCTGTCATATGTGAGACGCGGTTCTCCAAAGTGGTTCCACTCGAAGGCGGAGAAGTGATAACGCAATCGATTTGTCGTTTGACTGACTTTTGCTTTGCTCGCAGATCGCGGTCTCATTACTCAACGGCAGACCCAGTGCTGACAACTTTTCCATTTCGGCGAACCTCCAGGAGTGGAGTACAGCCACTAATATCCGACTGCGACTGTTGCGGCCCAAGACAACTCTGGGCCACCTCTTGTCACTGCACCGTCAGGACCCGACTGTCACCCGAAGAGTAGGTCCACTCGATTGAGAGCTGAATGCAGTCAAACCGTTTGTCCGACAGTACTTCTACAGCATCAAGGACATCAACATCGGTGGCCGCTGTGTCTGTCACGGCCACGCGTCGCAGTGCGACCAAACCGACCCGACAGACCTGTCCCGAGTGTCGTGCAGGTGTGAGCACAACACCTGTGGCTCTCAGTGCGAGAAGTGCTGTTCCGGCTATCAGCAGCAGGAGTGGGCGCGGGCCACAGTCGACAACCCGTACGTCTGCGAGAAATGCAATTGTCATAAACACTCCGACGATTGCCATTACGACAAAAAGGTGGAGGAAAAGGGTCTGAGTCTGGACATCAACGGCAAGTATAGCGGAGGCGGGGTTTGCGTCAATTGCCAGCACAACACCGAAGGCATCAATTGCCACAAATGTAAGCCAGGCTTCTATCGACCGCGGAATAAGCCGATTGACGCGCCCGACGTGTGTCAGCAGTGCCGATGTGACCTCAACTTCTCAACCGGCAACTGCTCAGAAGGTCTGTTCATTTTACTGATCACTTTGAACTTAGAATTTAGAATAGTCTTGTCATTTAGGGACCGGTCAATGCGAGTGCAAGATTAACTTTTTGGCCCCTCTGTGCGATCAGTGCAGGTATGAGAGCAGTCCGTTTCGGCCAATTGACTCTTCACTGACCCTCACCTGCAATGTTTAGTTACGGTTTCTTCGGTTATCCCAAATGCGAGGAATGCCACTGCTTTCCGAACGGCACTTACGGAAACGGTATTTAAGCCAAACGACATCGACATTGAGGTCTCACTGATTGCGATCTATCCATAGTTTGCGAGCTGACAACCGGCAGCTGTCCGTGCAGTCGAGGTATGCGTTGCAGGCTATCCGAGCACATCGGCAGTCAATTGAGTCGATTGTTGTTCGTTAACAGGATATACGGGAAGGTTTTGCAAGCAATGTGCTCAGGGATACTACGGCTTCCCGAAGTGCGAGCCTTGCGATTGCGAGACAAGTCATTCGGTGACCAACATCTGCGACATTGAGACGGGTCAGTGTCAGTGCGCCAACAGCTACGGCGGCCGTAATTGCGACCAATGCGATGTCGGCTTTTACAACTACCCGAGCTGTCAGTTCTGTCAGTGCAACCCTTTCGGCTCTAACGAGTCGGTCTGCGACAACCAGAGCGGCATTTGCTTCTGTAAGGAAGGCTTCGCCGGCGAGAAGTGCGACAAATGCGCCGAAAACTACTTTAATTATCCGAATTGCACGAAATGTATGTGCGATGAGATCGGCTCTTATGGACAGCTGTGCGACGCCTACGGGAAGTGTGTCTGTCGTCAGAATTTCGGTGGACTCAAGTGTGGCGATTGTTCGCCCGGTTTCTACAGATACCCGGATTGTCTTCCCTGTGCCTGTGATTACAGGGGATCTAATGGCGTGTCGTGTGATTACGCGGGCCGTTGTATTTGCCAGGACAGGTTCGAAGGTGTGCAGCCTCTCATGTCTTGGCCACTCTTCTCGGTTACTCACCTCTTGTGACGTTCCTTTGCAGGAGAGAAGTGCGATAAATGCAAAGAAGGCTTTTATAACTTTCCGCGCTGTGAGGAATGCAATTGCAATCCGGCCGGTCTGGTCGCTCAGTTCGGCGGCTGCGACAAAGTGCAAGAGGGAAAGCTCTGCGAGTGCAAGGAGAGGGTGAAGGGCCGCATCTGCAACCAGTGCAAAGACCTGTATTGGAATTTGCAAATTTCCAACCCTTACGGATGCGAAGACTGTCTGTGCGACCGAAACGGCACTGTCAGTGGAATCGGTATCTGTCAGAGCGAGTCCGGACAGTGTCAGTGCAAAGAACACGTGAAGGGAAGGATTTGCGACTCTTGTAGAGACGGCACTTACGGCATGAGTTCGGCCAACATCTTCGGCTGCTCTGATTGTCACTGCGATATCGGCGGAGCTATTCATTCGGTTTGCAACAAATTGAACGGAAACTGTTTTTGCAAACCAAGGATCAAAGGCCAGCGCTGTACCGAACCTATAGAAGTGACTTACTTCCCGACCTTCTATCAGTTCCAGTACGAGGCTGAGGACTGGCGCAACCCCACCGGCTCTCCCGCCAGGTTTGCTTACGACCAATCAATGTTTCCCGAATATTCGTGGAGAGGTTACGCCGTCTTCAATGACCTGCAGAAGGAGATCATCACAAACCTAACGATTCAGAAGCCAAGTATCTATAGAGTGATCATTCGGTTCGTTAACTTGAATCCCGACCCCGTGACGGGTGTCCTCACTCTGACTCCGTCGGAGTCGTTCGGAGAGACCCAACAGAGCAGTGCCATTCACTTCGAGCCCTCCAAAGAGCCCAAACGACTTTATGTGGTCGGAAAGCCGGGCCTAATAATAGCGCCCTTAGTGCTAAACCCGGGACAATGGGAGGCGTCGCTGAAAGTGGACAAAACCGATCTTCTCATCGATTACTTGGTTCTCATACCTCAGGCCTATTTCGATCAGACCATTCTTCACGAGCGGTTCCAAGAGGCGTGCAGACTATCCCAGCAACACATGTGCCGACACTACGCATACCCGCAGTTGACTGAAGAGAGTTCTGTGGTCAGGGGTCAGTCGGCCTTCTTGTCCGACGGCGACGCCCGCACTAACGCCAAACTCTACAGCGATCCCGAAGTCTTGAAAAAACTCGATTACGAAGGAAGTCTAGCAATTCTGGACAAAGAACAGAACAAGATCACAATGGACTTGTCGGTCAATAGGGCCGACAGCTATGCCATTGTCCTCAGTTACCACAATCCCAATATTGACGACATTAAGAACAAACAATCCGTTGAAGTGATTCTTGAGACCAAAGGCCCGACGGGAGTGGTCAGAACGGAGAGCGTCCGGTTGGCCGACTGTCCCTATACTTTCATTTGCCGCCAGATTGTGACCGATAGAAGCGGAGAGATATCTTACACTGAATTCGATTCCGGTTTCATTCAGATATCTCTTCGATTGCCTGAATCGACTCCCGAGTCATATCTATTGGCATTGGATTCCGTGGCAGCCGTTCCGTACCCTAACGATTGGTCGATGGATACTCTGATTCCGAGACAGGTGTGCATCAAAAAGAACGGCCAATGTATCGAATCGACATTTTCTATCATTCCCGAGGCCAATAAGGTTTGTTGTGACCAGTATTCGAAACACGCACTCAAATAAATCAATCAATCAGATCGAGTTCGAAAAGGACCAGAACAAAGACAGAATATCGAGTCGCATGCCTTTCGACACTAAGGAACCTCAAGAGTCAGCACTTCCGCAACTGATCTTCTTGGACGAGAAGGAGCCCACAGTTGATATCCGAGGGACAGTCCCGCGAAGGGGTTTATACACATTTGTGGTTCACTACTATCAGCCCGAAAACTCAAACTTCGAAATGGAGGCACTCATACAAAACGGTCAGTTCCACAATGGGATCGTCGCAATAGACCACTGTCCGAGTCGGACGGGATGTCGTTCGGTGATCAGACAGAGGGACACAAACGCCACGTTCTTCCAGGTGGACGACAGCTTTATGCTTACACTCAAAGCTCCCGAACGCAAGAATATTTGGGTCGATTACATTTTGGCGGTTCCCGTCGACCACTACGACCCGGCTATTCTCGACATCAAAGCCGAGGACAAAACTACCAATTCGTTGGCGCAATGCGTTCAGAATTCTTATTTCATAGCACCCGAAGAAACGAATGGTCAGTAACTTGTTTATTAAATTCGGTTAAACTAACTGCAGATCCTTTGCTAGACTTCTGTCGTTCGGCAATCTTCTCGATAACAGTGGACTTCAACGGCGGAGCGCTTCCGTGTCAGTGCAATACCGACGGCTCTTACGACTACAAATGCAAGCCTTTCGGCGGTCAATGCAATTGCAAACCCAATGTCATCGGCAGAACGTGTTCGCGATGTAAAACTGGGTTTTATGGCTTCCCTCAGTGCAAGGCTTGCAACTGCCCGTCCACTGCGGTCTGCCATCAGGTGACCGGCGAGTGCATATGTCCCAGGTATGTCGCACCAAGGCTCGCGATGCACTAACCATCCGATGTATTCACTTATTCAAGAGGTGTGACCGGAGATCAGTGCAATAAATGTCTTCCTCTGACCTTTGGTTTCGATCCGATCATTGGATGCGTTGACTGCAATTGCGAGCCCTATGGCGTCCAGAACCGAGACCTGCAGTGCGATGTGGACACCGGTCAGTGCACCTGCAAGGCCAACATTGTCGGACGCAATTGCAATAAATGCAAATCAGGTTCGCATCGATGCTCCAAACGATCGCAATTAACAAGTAATGCTTGGATTGATGTCAGGCTTCTGGTCGTATCCTCACTGCCAGCTCTGCAGATGTGATCTGAGAGGCGCCACCGAAGACATCTGCGACCAGAGCACATCCCGATGCTTCTGCAAGGAGAATGTCGACGGCGATTATTGCGACCAATGCAAACCCGACGCCTACTATCTGGAAGAGCAGAACAGCCTCGGCTGCACCAAATGCTTTTGCTTCGGCACCACCGACAGATGCACCAGCTCCAGTCTGCACACGGTCCAGATACTGGCCATCACTGATGGCTGGGCAGTGGTCAGCCTCTTGTTCACTGAGAAGTATATGGAAGTGCATCCGATCAGCGAAGAACACGCGAAAGTGCACTACGAATCGGCCAAAGTTAAGGCCAGACAACCGAAAAAGAGTTCGGACTCGGGCTCCAACTTAATTATGTATTACTCGCTGCCAAAAGACTACTTGGGAAACAGAATCAGCAGTTATGGAGGTTTTCTGAAATACAAATTACACAATACAGTCGAAGCCCAGTCTCAGGACACGACAGGCATTGTGGCCGCAGATCTGGTCCTATCGGGAAACAACATAACCGTAATTCACGAACACATCGAACAGCCGACGATTGAAGAACCGTTTGAGTTCACCACCAAACTCACCGAAAGAGAGTTCCGACACTTGAATGGCCTGGAAGTGAGTCGCGAGCAGTTGATGATGGTGTTGGTGCGCGTCGAGGCCATCTACATCAGGGCCACTTACTTCGAGCCCATCGCTGAGGTCTCTGTCGACAATGTTCTGCTAGACAAGGCCATTGACGGCAGAAGACTGGGCAACGCGCCGCGAGCGCTCGCTGTCGAGCAATGCAATTGTCCGCCCAACTACCGAGGCACATCTTGCGAGGAATGCGCTCCTGGTTACTATAGGGCGCCGACCGGGCCTTACCTCGGCTTCTGTCTGCCGTGCAACTGCAACGGCCACTCCAACGACTGCGATCCCGTCACCGGCAAGTGCTTCAACTGCCAGTTCAACACCGAAGGCGAGCACTGCGAGCGCTGCATATCGGGCTATCACGGAGACGCCAACCGAGGTATGACATCAGCCGACACACACACCACTCCTACAACTACTGTCTCATTCGATAGGGACGCCCTACGACTGTCTAATCTGCGCCTGTCCGCTGCCCATCGCCAGCAACAAGTGAGTTCGGACAATCTCATTGTTCGCTGACTTACATATCTGAATCTTTGTCGCGTAGTTTCGCGACGAGTTGTGAACTCTCGACGAGTGGCAATGAGATCAGCTGTCAGTGCAAAGAGGGCTATACCGGCACCCGTTGCGATGTCTGCGATGCCGGCCATTTCGGTCGCCCCGAAGTGATGGGCAGTACGTGTCAACTATGCAACTGCAGCGGTAACATAGACTACACCGACCCGGCTAGTTGTGAGTCGACGACTGGCGCCTGTCTTCAGTGTCTGCAGAACACTGCCGGAAGAAATTGCGAATTCTGTGCTCCGGGCTATTATGGCGATGCGGTCCAAACCAAGAACTGTTCGAAATGCAGTTGCGATGAGTGCGGGACCGAAGTCTGTAACCACAACTCTGGCGAATGCAAATGCAAGGCCAATGCGGTCGGACGCGACTGCAATGAGTGCGCTCCCGACCACTGGGGCTTCAGATCGTGTGCCGGTTGTCGTCACTGCAACTGCAGAATCGGAGCGGTCGGCACTCAGTGTGACGACACTACCGGTCAGTGTAAATGTCGGCCCGGAGTGACCGGTCAGACGTGCGACCGATGCGAAGCCGGATATTGGAAGTATAGTCAGTTCGGATGCACCTGTGAGTACCTCTTCTGGTGATCTCTTTAATGGTTATATCCGTCTAATTGGTGTCAATTGCGTTGTATAGCCTGTAATTGTGCTGAGAAGTACTCGTATGGAGCGGTTTGCGACCAACAGACCGGTCAATGCCATTGTCTGCCCGGAGTGGTCGGAGAGAAGTGCGACAGTTGTCCGCACCGGTGGGTCTTCATCAACAAAACCGGATGTCAAGAATGCGGTCCATGTGTTCACGAACTTTTGGACGACACGGATCAGTTGAAATTGATGATCGACCCGCTGAGGGACGAAATGCAAGACACTTCCTCCTCGGTCTTTGCTTATAGACGTCTCAGTCATGTGAACAAATCCATGGAACAAAGCGAACTAAAAGTTGCCAGATTGAAGGAAAACCCCAAACAAATCGATTTATTGCCCATTTTCACCAAAACTCAAGATTTGAACCAAGAAAGCGAATCACTTCTGAGCAAAGTATGCCAATTAATTGATTGCCAGTCATTCGATACAAATCCAAATTCAATGTTCTTTTCAGAGCGAATCCGAACTCAAAGAAGTGGCCAAAGTGTTGGTCGAGACGTCCTCCGTCAGAGACGACTCCTCGATGGTCGACAAACTGATTCAGAGCGCAATCGCCAAATCGGGTCTTATTGTTGAGAATCTCAAGAAACTCGAGGAAGGCTTCCAATCGGCATCAATACTGATCGGACAGAACATCGAGAGAAAGACATCGGAAGCCGAGTGGATGTTATCCGAGGTCAGGAATAAGACTTTCGAAACGCCTCACAACAACTCAAAGAGCGAATTGCAAGAGACAAAAGTGTTGGCCGAAAGAGTCAATCAATTCAAAGCGCCGACATCTGAGACCAAGGACAAGGTGAACGCGACCGCCGCTAATGTGGTTAATGTCATCAAATTGTTATCGGAGTTGATGAACAAGAGTCACGAATCATTGAAAACCATTGTTAAGGCCGAAGAACTCAACACTCAGACTCAGAATCGCCAATTTGACCAAGATATCAATAATCTGAAGACAGGCAACGAGGAAGTGTTGGAACGGTTGAACAAATCGCGACAATATATCGAGAATACAACTCAGACTTTAGTTTCTGCCGACAATATGATGATAGATATGAAGCAGTTGTCCAATCGGTTCGGCGGAGAGCTGACCAAATTCAAAGAATTCATAGACAACTCGAAGGCCGAGATGTCGAAGATCAAGCCAGACCTGGACAAAGCCAAGTCTCACTCGATCGCTCTCAACCAACAGAGCGAGGCTTTGGACAAAATGTTTGCCGAAACGCGAAACAAAGCCAACGAACCGATGAGAGCCGCCAATGCATACAATTCGATGTTCGAGGCGTTGGACAACGCGACCAAATCGGCTGAAAATGCAGTTCTTTCGGCGCAAAAGGCTTCGGATGTCTCGACGTTTGAAGGATTAGATGAATACAAAACCAAGAGCTCAGAGTTGGTGAGCGATGCTCGACAGCAGAACATGAAAATCGAGGTCGAGCTGAGAAGTCCATTGAATGGCGCGACCAATAGGGTTGACGGCGTGGAGAAGAAGTTAACCGATTCGCAGACCAGTGAGAGACTGATTGAAGACGAACTGAAAAGGATATCAGAAATTAAAAACCTCCAGGAATTGGGAGCAAAGGCCGCCTCATCTGCAGACGTGGCCGACGCGGCCGCCAAGAATAGCGAACAGAATATCAAAGTATTGGCCGTTAGAATAGAAGAGATGCAAAAGAATTTCGCCAAAATGCCGGAAGACTTGGATGAGGTGAAGACCGCCATTCGGCAGAGCGACGGCTACATCAAACACATCGCCTCCACTCAACCCGATGTCCGCAAAATGGAAAATCTGAAGACTAAATACAATCAATTGAAGGGAATGAGAGAGGGCTATAAGGACAAGATCAGTCAGTTGCGGCATCAGATCGATTCGGTGAGGGACGCGGCCAACCGCATCAAATTGGCCGCTCAGATGGAACTCGGGTCGTCTCTCCAGCTGCACAGCCCGGACTCAATCCGAGAGTCGGCCACTTATACCAAACTATCGCTATTCTTCCGGACGTTGGAAGCGAACGCATTGCTCGCTTACATCGGGAATCCCGTTAGGGTTCAGAAGAATAGAGTCAAACGTCAAGACGAAGAAGAAGAGGAACAAACCTCGACTGACAAGAAACTAGTTCTACAAGACTTTATGTCCTTAGAGCTCGAATCTGGATATGTTGTGCTCAACTGGGACTTGGGTTCGGGTGTGTCCACTCAGGTGCGGAGTACTCGCGCGGTCAATGACTGGAAGTGGCGTCAGGTCATTGTCGAACGCATCGGCAAAATCGCCACTTTGACGGTGAAGAGCCCGGACGAGGAGGACGACACCACGACCGGCACATCGCAGGGACCGTCCAGTGTTTTCAATTTGGATCCGGTCAACACTCGGATCTTCATCGGTGGCATTCCCGACAATATTCAGGTACAACCGGCTGTCAGAAACAAGCGATTCCGCGGTATTATCGAAGAAGTAATGCTCGGCGACAGCCCTCTCGGTCTCTGGAACTTTAAGAACTCAAAACAGGTATTGCCGGCCAAAGAAAGAGAGGCTTTGGTCAACCTGGACAATATGGGAGGTCTTCACTTCGATGGCAATGGCTATGCGGTTCTCTCGACCCGCGGTCCGCGCAATGACGTCCGCATCAATCTGACCAATGAAACTTACATCAGACTCAAGTTCAAGACCTTCGCCAGAGAAGGCTTGATATTTCTGGTCGGACACGAACGAGATTTCTTGGCCCTTGAGATCAGAGACGGTTTTATCAGCTTTAAGTATGATCTCGGAAGCGGTCCTTTTGTGGTCACGTCCAACGAGACCTACAACGACGGCAAATGGCATTCAATATCGGCCAACAGGTTCGAGAAAGAGGGCGCCATTTCCATCGACGGCGTCCTTCTGTCTCACGGAGAGGCCATCGGTCGCAGTACCGAACTGTCGACAACCGACGAAATATATATCGGAGGATATCCTGATTACCACCCCTTCTATGAGGTGACAAACGTTGACTTCGAAGGATGTATTAAAGAGCTTCAGATCGGAACAGAACAGCAAAACCTCCAGAATCTTAAGCAAGTTCTGCGAGCAGTTCCCGGCTGTCCGTCCAATAACGGGCGAACGGCTTCGTTCAGCAATGACTCGACGGGTTATGTCGCGATCGAGTCGCGCCTCAATCTCGACCGCATGGTTCAGATCACTCTCAACTTCAAGACAGTCAACCCGAGAGGTCTCCTCTTCTATGTGGCCAACACTGACCACTCTTCACATCTGGCCATTTACCTCAACAATGGCGTTCTCAGTCTTCGCGTCCAACCGGGAGGTCTGATTCAGACCGAGCAGCGAATATATAGCGACAAACAGTGGCATTACATTACCGCCACTTTCACTCCGGAGAGGCTTCGGCTGGACGTCGACGACACCAACTCATTCACCATCGAAACGACGGAACGCAATGAACTGACATTAGGCGAAATCAAGACCATCTATTTCGGGGGCGTTCCCAAGCTCATCTCCTCGCATTACAACTTCCCGACTAATATTCCGACCACTTTCGTCGGCTGCTTCGGTGACGCCACTGTCAACGAAAACTTTCAGAATTTTGCCGACACTTTCGACCGACCGAATGCCTCTTTGATCAACTGTCCGTTGATGGATAAGAGCTCTGATAGATCTGATGATCAAATCAGACCTATTGTCACCACTCCTTCTCCCGATCAAACCATCGATCGGACGCCGAGGCCAACGATAGTCACTCGGCGACCGACTCGGCCGCCGTCACATTATTGCAAACTATCGCCGATTCCGGCCAAAGATGTCAGTCTCTCGACTGCAAACACCATTCGATTCGGTGACACTCACTCGAGTCGACACGAATTCGCGATATCAACAGATGTAGTCAATGGTCTGACCGAAGAGAGTGGCTTTCAGATAGAATTCAAGACCACTCAAGAGGAAGGCGTCATCTTCTATGTCACTTCAGATAATAACAAAGATTATGTCAGTCTTTACCTATTGGAGGGCAAAGTGCACTACGCGTGGGACTGCGGGTCGGGTCGGGCGCTGATCATCAGTGACCAGACGTACAACGACGACAAGTGGCACAAAGTGACCTTCACTCGCAAGGGTCGCAACGGTAACCTCAGTGTGGATGACGGCAGAGAAAGTTTGAATGCCGTCTCTTCGGGCACTACCAACTCGCTGAACGTCAAGTCTCCCATTTTCATCGGAGGAATACCTCAAGATTTGATCAAAATCGCAAAGAATAACTTGCGGGGAGTGGACAGATCAGGAACATTGTCGGCGGCTGTGGTCACCTCATTCCCTGGTTGTCTGCGAGAGTTGATCATCGGCTCCAACCGCTACGAGTTCGGGGTTCGCAGCATCGGCTATAACGCCTCGGGCTGTTCGGCCAACGTGGAGTCGGGATCGTTCTTCCACTCGGATGGCGGCCATATAGTGCTCTACGAAGAGTTCAGAGTCGGCTCAGACTTCTCCGTCAACCTGGAGGTCAAACCGCGAACCACTTCAGGAGTTCTGTTGGCTGTGTTCGGAGAAACAGATTATCTCATATTGTATTTGGAAAACGGAAAACTGACTTTCGTTGTGGACAACGGCGCTGTGAGTCCAGAGCCGATCAAACTCTTGGCCATTATTGGTAACTTTATTGCTTGGTTTTGGTTATTTAGGGCCCGATTAATGTGACATTTGTGCCGACGTCTGAGCACTACTTCTGCGACGGCCAATGGCATAGAGTGGAGGCCAACAAAATCAATAATGTGGTCGCTCTCAACATCGACGACAAGAGTCTCGACCCGGGGATAGGCGTCGGAGGCGTTTCCTCCACTGACACCAAAAACCCGTTATATATCGGCGGCATTTCGGAGAGCGTGAGGCAAAGCAAAGGAATGGTCGACAACTTCGTCGGCTGTCTGCGAGTGGTCAATATGAACGGTCGCCGCCACTCACTCAGTCTGGCCCGAGTCGAGGGACACGTCACTCTCAACACCTGTTCCACTCTTTGATCCAATCAATTATCGCTCGATTCGATGTGTGTACTCTTCGATAGCTCTTATGGCTTATTGCAAGAGCAATAAGATGTCTAAATGTATGTCACTGTCTATGTCTGCCGACAGACAATTGGTTTGTATTGTGAAGACATAATAAAATTTAATGATTGGGCCATCGATTCGGTTGAAGTGAATCAATATTTTAATGCAATTCACATAAGAATAAGCGAGTCGTCAGTCGCTAATACGGTGTGAGAGAGACTGAGAGAGACTGAGAGAGCGGTGGCAGTCGTGCAGGCATTGGAGGCATTGTGTGTCTGATCCGGGATCGGATCGAAGCGACAATTTTATTCATCCCTTTATATATTGTCACTTCTTTTGAATGCAATAACGGATAATATGCAGGACTGGCATAACAGCACTCACACACTCATACACTATACTTAACTATCTGTACATTGCTTTATAGAATTTGGTGCCTCAATGATCGCAGTGATGGCACACACACTGCACACACCATCGCTGTGTCTGTGTGTCGATGTGATGAGCACTTTATCAGTTCTATACAAAGATTCCATTGTTATCCACTCATGCAGTTAAATAAGATCTTAATAGAGGGTCAAAAAGGCTAATACAGGCAATGCCGACGAATACAGACGAACGCTAACGATCGCTATACTGACGATCACTGCAATCAAGCCTTTCATTCATGGCTCACACCTTAACTCCGAATAACCAATAATTCGATTTATTCTCAATTGTTCTCCAATTAAATCAATTCTTTGCCACAACTCTGGTCTTCGCTCACAACAAACTGGATCCTTCAATAACACTGACCACCACATTGAGATTATTCGTCACCAATGACTGACCAAGCTGCTTTCCATTGAGATTGTGCAACAATTGCTCATTTGCTGACACATTATATTGCTGTGAAATTCTCGTTTGCAGCCAATTAAAGGAATGCCCGCATTGTCCGCATTTGTCCGCACTTTTTGCTGTTCGGCTAAATTAGGCAATCATTAGGTGATTCGCTAATTGAAAAATAAACAGATTTATTTATAGTACTTTATTGACTGTTTTGTATAGCAGTTCTGCATTCAATGCTGCTTTTGGTCATTAAAATTGAAGTAACACGAGCAAGGTTAAATAAATATGGCTCAGGCTTTTTGAATAGTGTTTTGATCTAAGAAATCTTTGGCGATATAAATGTGCATTCTTCCTGATCAGTGCAAGTTCTTGGAGTTTTTTTTTGCAATTACTGGTTTATTACTGGTTAATAGTGTCGGGCAATTTCACGACTTTTCATTTTGCTTTTGAAATTTCAGGGAATTTCATGAAATTTGCTTTTTTTACACTTTAGAAGCGTGCTAAATGAATTTTACCTTATTTGAGATGAAATAAATGTAAACGAAATGTAAATTTAAAAAAAATACTGACTAAGGTCAATTAGATCAGTATTTGCCATTTTAGCAGAATAATAGTATGATAACCACATATTCGGGATGGGTTTTGAACTCACGAACTGGATATATCACTCTCACAGTACAGTAGAAATTTGAAATCCTTGCAGATTCTCATTCTTGAACTAATGTATTTTCAATGAGAGTTCATTACTTTGAACCTTAGAATCTGCATGCTATTTAAATACCCTCTGTACACTTTCCAATGAACTATTGGTGCAGCATGCTCAGACGATTTTTATCAACTAGGTGAATTTTGATTTATAATAGGGTTGTGTGTCTAATTGGCAAATTTTACGAAAATTTCACAAAATTAGTTTTTTTTTAAATATTACTGATTTTTTTTTTCTGAAAATTTAATTTCGTCGATGAAATTTCAGTCCAACACTGCTGGTTAACAAAAATTGATCTCTTTATGTTTGTTGATGAAAATTTCAAATGGAACGCTTTACAAGCGGATTTACATGTTCAAATCAGAATCGCGAATTACATGACAAAAAGAACAACAGTGAAACCCTGGTCATATTAATGTCACAATAACTAACCTTGAATGCATGTCTCTTCATAGTGAGAAAGTGTGTTTATACAGTTGGCGACGTTTACGGTAAACAAGACTTTGACGCGGCATTGGTTTACGAAATCGGTTTACTTAATCCTAATTTTACTCTAGACGTCGCCAACCGTATTGCCACTCAATTTATAAAAATAACAATAAGAGTTTCATCATGATTAATTATGATTGGATTCTTTCAAGGCATAATTATTGTTCAAAATAATCGAGTTGCTTTAAATTTAGGCGCAAATTTCAGAGTGTCCTAAACGAGATAAAAATGATTAAATTAATGTCAATTATATCAATCTATCGACTGGTGAACAGAGGGTTTGTGTTGAGATCGATATCGATCTGACTGTCATTCGAGTGAAGACGTGCGACAATCGCTTAATTCCATTCAATGCTAACACCAATTGAATGGAATTATTTTCATTTCCTTTTCTTATATAAATGAAAACAAATTCAAACAAATATTAATCACAGAATTTCCTCTTTTGAGTCGTCCATACGTTCACTATATTCTTGATACGAAGTGATCCCAAAGGGCGGGACAGCAGAGACGAGCGCCACTCGACTGACTCCATCCGATCCTATAATCTTGGCTGAAGTCGCAGTAAATCATTCAACTTTTCAGGAGTTATTCAATTTTATTTAATCGGCTGATTATTGTTTCTCAGTTTACACAACGATTAGTTTAGTCCACTATTTGTCGGCCGATATTTGCGATGTGCTATTCGGAGCTCATATCTGTTGGCAGTCAGCAGTGAGAAGTGAAATGGAGTGCAAACCAATTGCAGAGCACTCGAAGACGCAACCGTCTAGACTCTAGAAGAACGCAACTCCGCGGCAGAAGTGGTTGAAGTGCAGCAACAGTTACAACAGTTACCGATCCATCCACTGTCAGCCCGACTCGACTCCGACTTTGCGTCAAACAGAAGCAATCAACGCAAATATCAAATAACAAGTTCAATTAGCTATCGATTGTGCCGTTATTTGTCCAATGAGTGAGACCAAGGCTAACCACAGTGGGCCGAAGACGCCGCCAAATGTGGTGAACTCGTCGTCGCAACTGAACCTGTCGGCCAACAACCGGGTGTCGACTTTCCCTCAGTCCATATCAGCGCCTGCAATGAACACATCGCTCAACAGTTCCAAGAGTGTGCAGAACACCCAGCAGACCGTTCTGCCCGTTATGCCCCCGTCAGGACATTCTCTCATTCCTGAGTCCGATCGCGAGACTTGGAATAAAAAAGTCGACTTTCTTTTATCTGTGATCGGGTTCGCCGTCGACCTCTCCAACGGTATTCATGTCTTCTATTGACTATCAATGATCACACCATTCATATCATTCTTATCCTTGTTATCATGCAATCAATGTTTTGATTGCTCTGTAAAGTGTGGCGATTCCCCTATTTGTGCTTCAAAAACGGCGGCGGTAAGTGAATTGAAGTCAAGTGATTGCATTGATTACCTTGCTCATCTTGACAATACACCGTTGCATTAGTCGATGCAAACCATATGAATATATAATTAATCAGTTGATACCTCTCACCAAAGCCTCGATCGCTTTCGAGATGAATGCAGTTTCGCGTAATTAACCCTATTTTGCATTTCGTCTCTTTTTGTCTCAATTCTCATAAGTTTTAAATAAAGCGAAAAAATAATTGAAGTTTTGGTGAGTATAATGAATTAGTTGTCATCAGCAGAAAGCAGTGCTCCTGGCATATGCTCCTGGCACTCGTCTCCGTCCCCTATTAGAGCTAATACGGTGTATAATCAGTGAAAGTGCATTGAATGCAGTGTTTGTGTCATTTCCCTAATTTCTCGCTATCTCTCAAATATTATACTCTAGGAGCGTTTCTCATCCCTTACCTGATTATGTTAGCCGTCGGAGGAATTCCGCTATTTTTCATGGAATTGGCGTTAGGACAGTTCCACCGCAAGGGCGCCATCACCTGCTGGGGTCGGATCGTTCCTCTCTTCAAGGGTTGGTCCGCAATGTCATGTCTTCTCTATAAATCACATCGTTATTACAGTGGACTCTCTCAATACTTACCACTAGCCTATGGAAAATCCCTCAATAGTTGACCGATTTTCACATGAATATGATCAGAATTTGAATAAATAAAACTGAAAATGAACAGAATCAACAATTTTGACAATTAATGATAGTTAAATGACAGAGATTAGTTGAAATTCATCACAAATAGCCAATATGTTAACCAATTACCTTGTTTATATCAAATCTTTATGAGAATTATGCACTTTTATAGTGTATTCCCAATAGTTGACCAAATTCTTGCGAACCAAGAGGTCAACTATTGAGGGGGTCCTCTGTACAACAATTGGATACAATTGAGTACATATAGTCATATAATTCAATTTCGATACCACTAACTAAATGTTAAAAATCTTTTCCAGGGGTTGGATATTCGGTTGTTTTAATAGCATTTTATGTAGATTTTTATTACAACGTCATAATAGCTTGGTCCTTGCACTTCTTCTTGAGCTCGTTCACATCAGACCTTCCCTGGACTAAGTGCAACAACGAGTGGAACACCAAAGACTGCTACGAAGTCCTGAAGGACGAGCCCATAGACAGCCTGAATGTGTCGGAACCGTCGAAGAATAACTCGCACCGGAGATCACCAGCACTGGAGTACTTCAAGTAGGCTAACCTTGCTATCAATTATGCTCCGGATTATGATCGACTCTGCTGTCGATGGCTGGCCAACAGTCGAGGCCATTAGTGTTGGTCCGTCGGCCACAACGACACTCGAATGCAATTCACTTTCCTCTCCAATAAATATCGGATTTCTTGGCCACAGATATATGAATGCATACAAGCAGTGAACACAACGCAGAGCCCGACCGCAGTTGCATGTAATGAGTCTTTCTTTCACTTGATTTCATAACACAATCGCATTTGATGTGAGCAAACCATTTGTCAATCGGGGATAAATTTGATGACAACCTATTGCTTGCATTACTCGGACCTAATTCCATGCAATTTCCCATAATTTCATTAACTCTATTATTCCATCGAAACTTTGGCCGCAGATTAGCCCACTTTGGACTGATTGTGCCGATCGAACACCAATATTGGATGGCCTCGACTCTCCTCACTTTGACCAATAACTTTTGCACCATTTTAACATACTCTCTGGTAATCGTTCACATTTTGCTTGAACACTTCATTAGTATTGCATATATAAATGTAGGATAAAGTTGAGTAAATGTTGCAAACAAATTGAGGAGAGATGTTTCAACAGTTGGCATATCAAATGTCTTCTTGATTTGATTGAGTAATTGCCTACCAGGCGATAGAAAACACATCTATTACCTACGGAAAGTGCTCTTTGTATGTGCGACTCTGTTGGTGAATCGAA
This sequence comes from Scheloribates latipes, assembly GCA_034698225.1. Classification (NCBI taxonomy): domain Eukaryota; kingdom Metazoa; phylum Arthropoda; class Arachnida; order Sarcoptiformes; family Scheloribatidae; genus Scheloribates; species Scheloribates pallidulus. The sequence goes on along the minus strand of JAQGBE010000051.1, from coordinate 12,602 downwards.
ATCGAATTGTTTCTTATCACCCGAATTGAATGTAATTAAGTTGAATAGGTTTTATATATATTATTCGTAAATTGAAAACTTTAATATTACACTAAAATTAATCGATATATTTATGTCTGATTTTCAGACTCTGAACGATAGTATGAAAGAATTGAATCGATAATTTGTATTTACAATTGTGTTAGCATTTATTCGACGAGTAGGTCTGCACAAAAGGTGACCATCTAGGGTGCAAATGCTGGCTAGTTAATCCATCAGCTTGCAATTAGAGTGCAAAAGTTTTACACTAGAATTTATAGTACATAGTATAATAATACATAGATTAAAGTTACCGTAGATGTAACCAAACCTGAACCCAATCAGAGAACTAACCCCTGACCAGCCATTTATGCCAACCCCTGGTCAGACATTGCATGAGTGTTATTCAAAGTGCTGTTCAAGAATAGTGGAATTCCGTGACAAAATCCATGACGTTAAAAGTGGGCAAGCTAACTACAATAAATTACGTACGAAATTTCTAACATACTCATGATTTTCACATTGGCCATGATTTAAAATATTAGTCATAATTTATGAGCAATTTCTTGCTATGTTTAACGTCATGGGCTTTGTCACGGAATCCCACGGTTCTTGGTGCTGTTCACCGATCACAAAGTCGCGCCAACTTTTGTCCCGACCTATGGTCGGACTGAGTGGCCGTTGGCCTCCGATCGAAGCCAAAGCCGATCTAATTTGTGAGTGAAAGCCATTGAAGTGTTTCACCGAATCTTTCACTTTCAGCCGCGGATTCCTTCAGTTCCACTTAAGCTCTGGGATTAACAATTTGGGTTCAATTCGATATGAAATTGTCTTAAGTCTGTTCGCAGTTTACGTTATTTGCTATTTCAGGTAATATTAGTTCACATTTAGCACTCATTTTTCAGAATTATTTAATTTTCTATTTGCTTTCAGTCTTTGGAAAGGAATCTCTACGTCAGGTTTGTTCGCTCAGTTTGTCCTCTCATTCGCTTCCACTCAACTCAACAATGAAATACTGTTTTGTCCCTAATTTGTAGTTCGAGTTCGGCTTCTATTACTCAAAATAATAGCTCAGTTTTATATTGTGGCCCAAAAGTGCGCTTTTATTGGTTCCGCGATTTAAAGCAATTGTTTTCAAAATAGTGTAAAATTGATTGAACGGTCGTAGGAGTGAACAAAATTCAAATATATTTAAGTTATGGTTATGTCTCACAGAATAGCATTAACTATGATTAACGATATCACTCAGACTAATGCAAAAGTACGGTCCGGTGGCCACCGGTCCTGAGTAATGACCGCATTATCTCACACTCGAGTCAAATATCATTCGAGTACTCAATAAATTCGACCAAAAATTAATTTGTTTAACTAGTAATAAGACATTCGCTTGACATGTCTTGAGCTTTTAATTAAGTTCAACAATTGAGTTGCACCAAGTTAAAGGCACTTGAATGGCCCTAATTCGTTAGTGTGAATCAAGTTGGATGAATAGTCATGCTGTGTCTCACAAATACGGATCTACCAAAATATCTATCAAATGCCAGTCACATATTATTTGAGCCCAAAATGATACGACAATACTTCTATGTCTTTCTATCTGAAAGCCCTATCGCCAGACCTACCAAATGATATGTATTTTTTCAAACTGTTGCGCGAAATGATTATACGTTCCTAATGTAAGATAAATGATGGCAACAATCGAATTTTAAAATTTTGAAAGTTTGAAATTCAATTGTTATAGTAATTGATTGTTGCATCACCTTGCAAGTGTAGGCAATATCGCGTTTCTACAAATTCTATGTAGATGCAACAGCTTTTTCATCTCACGGGGCGGGGGTTCCCGACCAAATCTATATATGCCTTCTTCGGTGAGAACCCTCAGGGAGTCATAAAAATTGTCAAGGTGTTTATTATCAAGTAATTATTAATATTTATGTAAATTTCAGTTTTTAGTTAACCACAATCATCATACAATAATTTTGTATTACATGAACTTTTGAAAATTATTAATTTTCTTTACTTGAACATGTTAAAATTGAAAATCGATATTTTAGAACATTATAACAATCACATGGAAGTGCAAAATCACTATTCACAAGAAAAATGTCAATTTTTAGAAATTGCATAGAATCTATATTTAAAGTATGAAATCAATTAACGTTTATTCTTGATCTTTCCTCTCTATCCGAACACACATTCAACCACCAAAGGAAAGGTAATCTCATACTCAAAATTACAAATGTCTTTTCAAAAACTACTAATGCGCTACAAATATCCAAATATTGGCCGCAATTCGAATATATATTTCAAGTGAACGCAAACGCCTGAAACTGATCTAAACCGAAGACAAACTTTTAAAATCAAAATTTAAATCGAATGCATTCATAGCGATATATCAAAACCAGGGGTAGCCAATGGCCAGTAGTCAAAAATCCCCTGGATCGGAAAATCTCGAAGAATCCCCTGTGCTTTGAGCCGAAATCCCATAACAAAACGCAATGTTCAACCTCCTCGAGAAATACTTAGCCTGAATATTTTAAAAATTGCTCAAGGTAGTGATGACACAATTTTGGTTTAATTAATTTTTATTTAAGCCTTGTTTTTATCTAATCATGTTGTTTCTTAGCAATAAATATTGTTTTATTCATTCCATGACATTCCACATGGTTCATATGCTGTTTTTATCGATTTTTGTATCTTGGTTTGGATTGTAACCACTAATGGGAGGCCTTAAGCTGTTGCGGACATTTGCATGCGTTTTACTTGAAGACAATCCGGTGATCTATTCATAGTCACATTTGCTGGCATAATAAACTGCAAAATATATATACTAGATTAGAATTATTAAATTTTAGAGCGAGGCAACTGATCGATGGCCTGTATGTATGTCCAAAAGCCAGTCCTCTCTACCGGTATTGTAGTGTAAAATCTTAATGACTTCCGATATGAGGTCTTTGTATGGAAGCGGAGTATCGCTCATCAAAACCATAGACTCAATGCTTCGATGGCTTCGCCTATGAATGCAATCGAATAGCGATCGGAAGGAAGTCCTCAATCAGTGGTTCACTGGTTTCGAGTCGACGAATGGCTCGCAAATCGCAATCCATTGCATTCATAGCTCACTCGACACTCAAATTGGTTTCAATTAGTAAATCCAATTGAATTCAACAATTGATTATTGAAATGCATTGTCATTATCATAATCACCGTCTCTGTCACCGTCAGGTGGTTTGGTTCACCGCTCTGTTCCCCTATGTGGTGCTCTTCACCTTGCTGGTGCGCGGTGTCATGCTGCCCGGCTCGCTCGACGGCATCAAGTACTACCTGACCCCGGACTTCAACGCCCTCTACAACGCCAACGTGTGGGTCGACGCGGCCACTCAGGTCTTCTTCTCGTTGGGGCCGGGCTTCGGTGTGTTGTTGGCATTTGCTAGCTACAACAAGTTCCACAACAACGTGCACAGGGACGCCCTGCTGACCAGTGCGGTCAACTGCGCCACCAGCTTCCTGGCCGGGTTCGTCATCTTCGCCGTTCTCGGCTATATGGCTCACCGCATGAAAGTCGATGTCAGAGACGTGGCTTCAGAAGGACCCGGACTGGTGTTCATCGTCTATCCCGAAGCCATTTCCACTATGCCTGGAGGCCCGATATGGGCCGTCATATTCTTCCTCATGCTTCTCACTCTAGGCCTCGACAGTTCGGTGAGTATTGGACGGCTTTCGCCCATTGGCTCACATTGTTAGTGTCAGTTTAGACAGAATTGTCTTTCATTTGTGTATTTTGTTTTGCTAGAATTTCTACCTTGATCATTGCAGGAATGCATGTACCACTTTTAACACCACGTTGAGCATGCAACAAATTATTGTGCAAATATCATCGTGCTAATCTGTATCCTGATTACTCTAAAGCGCAATCAATTGGCTGTCCAATATATTAGCATGCTAATGATTGCATTGATGATGAATTGCACGGTTAATCAGATGCCCACAGAATACAGAATAATACAGAATAACCAATATATCGACATCTGTTGGCTTTCAAAACTAGCAAAGCTTCCAATTCTATAATTATAAAATTACAAACTAATTATTTATGATAAAATGGTTATAGATTATTAAAAAGCAGATAAAAACTTAAAATTGATTTAATTATATTTATTAGATTTGCTAAATAATGATGAAATCTATTAATTTTTATTTCAATTTTGATTAAAGTTTGGCGGAAGTGAAGCCATAATCACAGCTCTGAGCGATGAATATCCGATCATTAAAAGAAACCGCGAAGTGTTTGTGGCCTGCCTTTTCACCTTGTACTTCTTGGTGGGTCTGCTGAGTTGCACTCAGGTATGAAAGCAGGACCTATTCACTCGCAAATAACGGATTGCTTTTGACTCGAAGGGCGGCATATATATCGTGACACTACTCGATCGTTTCGCCGCTGGATATTCCATATTATTTGCTGTACTCTTCGAGACGATCGCCGTTTCGTGGATTTACGGTCAGTTCGATTGGCATTCATTAGATAATCAATCGTTTGTTTGCTCGATAAGGTGTCAAACGGTTCTCCAAAGACATCAAATCGATGTTAGGCTTCGAAATCTCCTGTTGGTGGAAGTTCTGCTGGGGATTCATCGCGCCCTTCTTCATCATGGTATCAACCAGACTGGGCGAGTGAGATAATTCAGATTACTAATCGTGTTGTTGGGTTGCAAGTTCATCATATTCTACGGTCTGATAAGTTACGAACCCCTCCGCTACGAGAACTACACTTACCCGTTGTGGGCCAATGTGTTGGGTATGTGTATCGCCGCCTCCTCTGTCCTCTGCATCCCAGGGATGGCCGTCTGGCAGCTCATCAACACTTCGGGCACTTTGCCAGAGGTTTGTCACCAAACTATGCACTGCTCTCTATGACCAATGCACTGATCTCTGGTTCATTATAGCGCTTCAAGAAGCTGACCACTCCATGGCAGGACTCAGCCGAAGCCCGATTCGTGGCAGTGGCCATCAAAAACAATATCAGTCCAAATCTGGTTCAGCCAACCGATGTATAAATGTTTTGTCATTTGTTAACCAATTTTGTTGACCGTTAGAGGAATGGAATAATTGACTGCTTTACTGATTGACTGATTGATTAGAAGTTGAATGACTTTTTGTTTGTCACAATTCACACTATATTCCAATTAATTTATAATAAAATTAATTCTGTTTATCAATAATTATCTGATTAAGTGATGACGACTTTGCTTACAATGAATGCCAAAGTATTGTATATTAGACTCAATATGTATTGAAAAAGCATTTCATTTCACAAGTCATTAAATTCTTCTTCGCTTTACTTCGAGTTCATTGAGTTTCTTATGCTTTCATTCATCTCATTGTTTCACTCCTTTCAGACTCTATAATCACTTTCAGATCAACCGATGGCTTCACTCCAATCAATCACTTAAATAATCATTTGTTTCTAAACGATGTCTCGCATCAGATCTCACCTCCGAATCACTCTCTGCACCGATCGGCACAACAATTGGCTCACAACACAACACAATTGCAATTCTGCTCGATATGAATAAGGCAATGGACAATGGGTTGGCTGCAGAAAGTATGCGGAATAAGCAATAGGGAGTACTCTTAAATCATGATAGGACCAGAAAATTGGCTCTAGCGCTCATATGCTAAGATCAATTCGAAGATAGACCTGAAAAATTCTCTGGTGGGATTTTTCTCAATCTAACTGAATTTTAATTGAATTAAGGCGTAATAAAGTTTAGTTCAGCCAAATTAGGGTATTTTGAGTTGAAAAATGCCTAAACCCGTCAACTGAACTGCCACCTTGGCCCTCTCCAGATGTCGTTTGTTAGGCTCACTCACTCACTCCCTTAAACGCCCTAAAGGACAAGAAAAACAAATTCAACATTGTTTCTATAGGTAATACACCCCACTAGGATCGAGGTCATTCCGGGACCCGATTTTGCACCTTGCACTGTGTGGACACCATAACTTGGTCGGTAATGCTAAAACCATCTACAAAAGTTTAAAGTTAGTAGCTTATCAGCGAACAAAAAGGGCTGTGGTGATTAAACCTCTTATAATGAACTAATTTTACGGTATTTCAAATACGGAAACGATGTGCTCGATTAACAACTATATTGATCAAGCAATTGGACATGCCAGTTTGAATAAACATTGATATTGAATAAAATGCTAACCAATATATTATATTATAATAATTTAAATGATAAATTAAACCGTTTAACTGATTAATGTAATGCCATAAAAGTGATTCTTGTAATGACATTAAAGTAATGCATAACAGTATAAATATCAATATACATGTATCTGGCATTAGTGATGTAATGCCGCATTACATATTACAATTAAGCAAAGTTAATCATTTAAAAATAACCAAATAACTCAAATTTTCACGATAAAAAGTTGAATGACAGTGGAATCTTACAAAAAAATACTTGCAACTTGTCTTTGTAATGATAAAAATCGTGGAACTTGTTACTATTGCAAAATGAAATTTGACCACCAAGATTATTTTATCGAATCTAGAATTACTCAAAGATGATTTAAAGTGCCAAAAGTACTTGTGGAACATTTGGCAAGATCAAATAGCAATTATTATTATTATTATTAATTTGTATTAAATATGTGAATGTGGTAAGATTTGTATAATTACAGTCAACTCAATAGGTATTATAAAATTGTATCATAATCAATATAATAATTTTAGGAGTTTGTCTGTCTGTCTGTAATCTGCTATTTAGCAGTACTAAAGCAGTGCTATATAGGAGGTGACGTCACACGAGACCTCAGAGTCAAGGCCAGACGTTACATGAGTTCAAAGGGCACTTCAACGTGGGGGCTAAACGGGGGGCAGTTCTGTGCGAACGAAGCGAGCTCTTTAATCTAGTATAATATAATATTTGCATTTATTTACAATAAAATACACCCGATGTCGCCAAATAACAGATAAACCATACTTTATTTATTATAAAACTACAACTATTAATAATACAGTTGACTATATATCTATCAACTTTGTTGAACATAAAGTTTACCAAACAAAATCCATTGTTAACTTTTTTTCGTTTTTGACAAAACTGAATGTATATCTTTGATGAATTCTGTTTTGATATATTTTTTGTCTCTACTTGACTTTTTGTTGATAGAAAATAGCTAAACACGATCAATTCAGTTCGCTAAGCAGTGATGACATTCACACTGTTGACGTATGTTATATCAAAAGGAAATTTTGTTTTAATAAGAACAGTAATATAAGAGAAAGAGTAAGAGTAAAAGTTACATCTTGCTAACATAAACTATGTTCCTATTTATAAAGCCCAAAAGGCTTAGAGTCCGGCGAGGACTGAATTGGTCGTGTTTAAAAATAATTATTAAAAGAGGTCTTAGTATTTCATCAATTTTTCAAACCATCTCAACATTTAGACTCACATAATATGATTCAATTAAAATCGAGACTCGATTTGTATATATTTGTAAAAAATTTCGAATCACTGTTATATTTATTTAAATTGTTTTTCATTTCTGGCAATCAGTTTATAATTATTGGTTATCTGTATGTTATATAGCGATGACATTTGAGATATAAATCATTTGTGAACTAATGGTTTGTCTATTAAGTTAAGCTTAATCTTGTTATAAAACCTCTTTTGGCCTATATTGAGCAGAGAAGTGTCATTACTAGGGATGGCCAAGAATTAAGAGGGGTATATTTTGAAGCAACATAGTTTATGCTATCATCATAGAACTCTTGCCAATTTGCTTTTGTCTCTATTACACGATTTCGCTAATACCGTGACGTATTTGCCATCAAATCAATAATCAGTTCATTTATTTTCTATTAATTAATTTTATCCCTTCGTCATTATATTTGCGAATTTTGCTCAAAAAATTCCATTTGAACTTAAACTGTTAAAGTTATTGATAATTTGTGTCCACAGGGAGAATGTAAATCGACTGAATCAGTCTATTTTGGCCATCCGTAGTCATTACGAACACTAAACCCACTGTACTTTCAATTATCGTTAAAAAAGACAATTAATTGCAATATTTATAAATAAAATGTTGTTAACAATAATTAATTTGGTGGTCTGAGTCGAGACCGAAATGGCATTCGTTTGGATGAAGTGATGGCTTGCGATGAAGATATGACAAAAATATGGTGAACTGCGAGAGCAAAGAGAGTGGTGTCAGGTATGGCTATGTCTGGCGTCCAATGCATACCATTTGAGTGACTGTTCGGATGCAGTCATTGCTTCGATCAGTCAGTCCGACGAGAATCAAACCAAAGGCAGCGAAAGACTAATAAATTTGTTTTGTTTATATGTTATCACAATTTATATGATTAATAACTATAAGCTCTCATAGTATTGATTGTTGGCTCGTCTTTCTTCGAGTGATGCCATTCCTCGGCTTCTTATTGTGGTTTCCAAAGCTTCGAATTAACTGATGCCAAACATAAACATGAGTTTTATGGTGTGATAGCTATTAATTTGCGTTATGTATGGCCTCAGGCGCTGTCGCTGTCACTCCACTCGCGAGTCAAGTCATTCCAGTGAACCACTTCTTGCACACCGTCTTCTGTGGCGGACCGTAAATGATCTCATCTCAACTCATCGCCACTTATTTCGTCAATTAGTCGTTTAATTAATAACATTCTGACTCTCGCTGTCAGACGTGAGTCGAATGATTTTGAGCAAAACTTGGCTAAACATACGATAATCTATGGTTTTATTGAGTTATCGATGATATGCCGATAGAAATGACTCGAATGACTCGACTGGCAGTGAATGACATATTTGTTTTGATATAATAAGAGCGAAGAGCCTGTGGAGGCTTACCTTCGTAATGGAGATTCTTCCTCATGGTTGGACAGGCAGTTCCCTAATTTGATGGGCGATAAAGCGGAGAATCGGTTTGAGTGAATGAAATGAAATATAAAACCACTTAAATAAGCAAAATATTATGTGATTAGTGATTATCCCATTTGCTAATGTCTAGGAGAGGGTGAGTGCGGGCTATATGTGATGGTGTCCTCCAAGATATGAAATGATGAACGAGTGATCACAAGCAGTGCAAAGCAGAGGCAGAGACAGAGACCGCGGGATCTCAATGTGTTTTATATGCGAAACTTGTTTGAAGGCTTAGAACTGTGTCGAAGACTAGGCTTAAGAGGATAAGAGTAAAAATTCTTTTATATATTGAGAAAATCATTCAAATATCTGATTGTAAAGAATATAATGCGAAGAATGGCGCGAAGCCATGGTATCAATCAATTTAATGGATTGACGCCACTCTTCCTCTCTTCAGGAGTGAGTTCGCCACTGCTTTGCATTTAAATTGAATCTAAATTATCGCAAAGAAGTGTCGTTGCAGTCGGTGTTCACACCTGATTCCGCTTGAAGTCGATGTTGGTTCGGACCACCCGCTCGTTCATCGGCTGAATCGGACGATAGTTGTTGCCGAGCGGCGCTTTCGGCACTTCCACCTCACCTGACCATCAAGGTACATGTGTAAGGTTAGCTGCAATCGCTCGCAAACACTCGATCGCAATCACAACAAATCACTAAATATAAATTCTAATTATCGTTAAATCAATTATCGTTTTGTATTTCAATACACATTCAAAATATTCGAGCACTAAATGCGGTCTTTAATTGGTGTCAACAGTGTTAATCCAATTTAGTAAATGCTTTAATTCATTTAAATTTAAACTAAAATCCTTTGCTTTCAATAAAGGGCTCTTATTTCTAACGATTTGGATAAAAGTTTTTCTCGTGTTTTGCATTTTACTTAAAAAAGAGCTATTTTTCAGACAGAATGGGCTCAAAATCTCAATTTTAGTGAATTAAGTGAATTTCATCCTTTATTAGGCCAATAATCATAAGTTCTTTCCATCTGTTTATTCCTGAAATGCTGTCATAAAAGCTATTTATTATATTTTCGAAGAACAAGAGAATTCTTTTCGCAGTGTTTTGTCTATAAAGCATTAAATTGTTTTTCTATTGCCAGTCATTTAAAGAATATTCATCTGAAAAATGGAAAGTTTAAGTCTAATCCGATAAATCGAATGGATGTGAGCGGAGAGCAAACAAATCTCGCTTTGATTGAGACAAATAGCACTGATGTCGGCCCTCAGACGCTCTGACCCGACACTCATTCGTCATCTGACAGACACAGACAGACACAAAGGCCAGACATTCCCGAGCGGACCCAACCATCGCTTACCTTGCATCAGCTTCCTCAGCGCGTATAACTGCAACACAATTATAACGAAATCGATTAGAAAAATGAAAACTAAAGAAAGATGGTCACTCTTTCACTTAATCAAATGAAGATTTTGCCTTTCACTGAAACATCCAGTGAAAGCTTCGAAATTATTATTTTGGAACGAAATTTGTAGAAATTGGGGACAATTTCAGTAGATTTTTTAGCGCACTTGCTAAATTTCATACTGAATCAAGTTACTTATGTTAAACTTCATTCATTTGAATTAAGATATACTTGTAAAAAATACCCAAGTCTCTAAGAATTTCTTACAAGTACATCTTAATGTGAGTGTCCAAACGACAACTTTAAACTCAATTCATTCATTTGAATAGGCTAAATTAATTATTTCAAGTACATTTTCATATTTATTTGTATATTTATAAATTATAACGTTTAAACTAACCCATTATATTGTAATAAAGGCTCCCAAGCGGTTCTAGGTTTCTATGTAACTTTCAGTGAAAGTTTCTGTGAAATATACCATCACTTAGTGAAAACACGTCGAGAAATGTCGACTACATAAAGGACATAGTCGAGTGAAAGGACAGGCGAACGGCATTCGTCTGCATATGAGATGCAATGTATTTGATTTGTTGGCTATAAAAGTGTTGCTCAGAAAAACTTTTGGACAATCAGTTGTTTGCTTGTTATGGACATAAATAGTGAATGCAATGCAAAACTTTGCCATTTATGCGATTCGGGGCAGTCTTTGAGCAAAAATGTTTTCAACTCATCGCTACTCAACTCAACGGCAACTCATTTCTGTTTGTTTCAAACAAATCAATTTCGAGTCGTGTCTCACAGACTCGTATAGGACTGAAGAATAACAATGTTTGTGATTCGCTTCGATTCGTATATTCGTATTCAAACCAATCTTTTTACAAAAGAACAGACAAAATATTGTAATATATGAGCCCTTCTTTCACTCGACTCATAGTCTGTTATCTCGAAGCAAATCATTTGATGTTTATTTAATAAAAACTCTTTGACTTTCACTTTCGATGAGACGAACAAACGATATAAAAGTTTAGAGTCTGTTAAGCGCCGCAAATAAAATGTTTTGGTCTTACTTTACATTTGATCGCTCGAAGCGGTTCTGATTTTAGCATTTCTATCAATAAATATTTGAATCGAGGACTCATTTGAAAGCCAACTCAAAGCTATCACTGATCAGTGAAAGCATCGTTTGGTCACAACTTCTCTACATTTCATTCTATCCTACATTGACTTCGCGTTTGACACACATTTCGCAATTCTTGGGAAATCAACAGATAATCAGCGAAATATAATTCATTCAAATTACTGTTAATCAGATTTGACAACAAATTAAATGCAATTCCAAATGAATTACGACACAAATTGATTGTAAACTTATCGAACACAATGTCATCAAAAAAGGCATTTGTCTGAAAAATTAATGCAATTATTAATTATATAAAACAAAAAATATTCGATATTATTATTATTTTTATTGTCATTCTTGAGAGCAGTTTTAGCCCGAAAGTAGATTCACTTCAATATTCGTAATATGGATTCGATTTATTAAAGTCCGTATCGCAGCCTATCTTTGCATATCATTTGCGATGTCGTCTCCTCTAAAGACAATACTCGGGACACACCCGTCGGCCCAACCGTTACGGCCTTATCACGACTCAACACAAATGCAATCAAAACTATTTTTTAGTGTCGTTTTTGCGTTTTTTCTCCGAATATACGTACAATTAATGAATTCTAAAAATGAGCCATCACGAAATATTGACTCATAAAGCTATTTGGGATTAATAAATGAGTGAATGAGTGAGTGCATGGCTCACTTTAAAATATTAATCATATAGCGTTTTTGGCTTTATATCTCTTACCTGTTGTCGAGTGATGAATAAGGGCTGCAATGAAAGCGAAAATTCAATATTTAGTTACGTTAGGACTCATCGAAATTCCAATCAAATTAAAGGATATTCTGATAAATCATTTTAATATTAATATTCTGTTTATTATGACTAATGAAATGAGAATTTCGAGCAAACGATTCATATTTTAATTAATTGGATAATTAAATCATTAGTAGTGATGAATAGTTTTCTTAATTGTTTTACTGCTAATAGTCTTAATTGAATTTAATGTCTTAATTGTGTGAAAGCGGGCCAAAGGGCTGAATGGCGTCGGGCTTTGAAACATTTGCTATTCATTAATGAGCGATATACAGAGAAGTATCGATAGCGTAAACAAGACTTTGACAGGGCTTTTACTTTACGCTAATGGTCAGTTTACCATAGTGGTTTACTGTA
>JAQGBE010000050.1:0-35850 GCA_034698225.1 Scheloribates latipes | reverse complement strand
TTAGCGATCTCGAACTCAGGGGGGGATTTTTCGAGATTTTCGAAAACAGGGAGGGGATTTTGGGCTAATCCCCCCCCCTTGGCAAGCCCTGGTGTAAACACATTAGGACTGACTCTGAGATCGACTGCTCTATCCGTCAATCGATCGATCAGTCAATCAGAAGAACAAAAGCAAAATAAAGTAATGTTTTATGTATTTGTGTTTCGCTTCGATTTTCAAATTATTTTATTAATAATTTTATTAAATAATTATCAGAAGAAACACATTTAAAATCCCGCTTTGAATCACGACTTTTGAGAGATTGTCGTAAAGTTTTTCTTATTTTTGTCTCTCTTTTGATTAGATCAGTAAAAAGATTCTAAGCGTTCAATTAATATTAATTGTAGCTTGGTCTATTTTATCGTTGGCCTGTCATTATGTTCATGCTCCAATTGAAATTGCATGATCCTATTGAAATATCTGGCAAATCGCGGAAAGATTGTGTCGGAAATTCCAATCGATTATAGAGATTAGCGATTCGTTTATCTCATTCTAAATAATAGCACTGAAATGCAACTCTTTTTGGACTTATATTCGAAAAATAATTAAAATCACTCGAATTTCTGTGAAACCCATGTTTATCCAGTGACCGCTATTACCTGGTCAATAAATTCTGTTTTGTAATGTCACTTTCTAGACCATAATCTAGCAAAGATAAGACAGAGTTTAATCAATTAGTTTGTCGAAGTAAGCTTAGCAAATATTTGTTCGAAATTTTTGTAATTAAAAAACTTTAAAAGTGCGGTAAAAGTCAACTGAACTAAGATTAGATAAGCGGCTTATCTCGGATATCGCGTAATGACATTAAGATTGAGTCCAATCGGGAATTTAATTGAGAAAAACCAAATTAAATGATTGAGACTTTCTCTTTTCATAGGATTACAACGACAAATTGACATTTACCTGATCTTGGACATTTTAGATTGAATGGATTCTGTCTCTCAATCATTCACCTATCGATTAACTAATATCAGTTATCATTCTAATCAATTTTATCTAAAAACTTATTTTCAAAATAAAAATTCCATTTCGAACAACATTTGTCCAAAAATTCAATCAATCGGTGGAAGAAATTGAAGTTTTTAAAAATCCAATGTTTATTTCGACTTATATTTCGATGAATTTTAATTCAATACATAAATTAATTCACTGTTTTTCGCATTTATATTATAATATAAATAATGGACTAAAATGTGTGACAATTGGCAGAGAATTAGTTAACATAACAAAAGAGTGTTTCATCTCATGGTAGTGGAGGTCGAGTTGAATGATGTTTGCGTCAATCGATGGATGGCTTCAATGAATTCAATGGAATCTGGAATTCAGTAATCGATTAGTGAAATGAATGAAAACTTACTAAAAGTCAGAAAACTCACTGAACTTAACATTAAAAATGATAACAATTGTGAAAATGTGAGCACAAGTTGTGATGACTTCTTGACTACCAGTGATGTCCGATGTGGTGGTGTCCGCCGTGTCCTCCGTGACCGCCCTCGTGGATAGTGATGTGCTTTACTCCGTGACCGCCGAAGCCGTGGCCCAAACCGAAGCCTCCCAGACCCAGACCGAAGTCGAAGCCACCGCCGAATGAGGAACCGGGCAGAACGACCGGTGCGGACACGATCTTGGTGCTCTTGCCGAGCACAATCTTGGGGATGGGCAGGAACAGGGGCAGTTTGTCGAAGGTGAATCCAATGGCAGGGATGGGCAGTGTGAAGGCGGGCGCCCTAATAGAGCTCGAAAAACCAAATCCGCCGCCGCCGAAGCCGTGGCCGTCGTCTGCCATTACCGCGGACACACATATACACAAAATTAACTGCAAAATAGATTTCACACAAATAAGTGATTTGCTTAAAGACGTCAATCGGTTTTGACGCGAACCACAAATGACTTACAAATCTATACATTATTTTCTACGAAGATATTAATCCTTAAGTGAAGAACACTATTGGAAAACACTTTGGGAGCGAATGGAAAGCTGTTTTGAGTCGAGGTATGAGAGTATCTCCGGATCGGCACCACTGCGACACGACTGGAGCGGAGAGTGAAAGTCGATTGATATGTGGGTCAAAAATTGTTTCATCTTTTATATCCCCTGTTTTTAGCAGCGGTGCAGTGCGTACACCACTGCCTGAGCCCTACTTTCCGGAAACAGACTGACGGCCAACAAAAGTACGAGTTTTGAGAGAGACTTCTTATTAGCGAATCGAGCGCTAGACCTGACAGACCTGGCACAGGCACAGGCACTGGCGGTGAGCTTATGGCGAGAGGTCAGCAAAAAACTAGTTCAGTAGAAAATTATCGTTGCATTACATGAGACAAACCGGGAGTCTGTGCTGAGCCTCAGCTCCAGTCGTAAGCTATTACGGGAACCACTGATTGCTTATATCATTGCAAGTAATCCACGCGTTATAGCCTTCAGGGATGGGAGTCCTCGGAGTCGGGCATAGGATCGCCGGTCAGATCAGTGCCAACACTCCAGAAGCGAGTCTTCGCTTCGAGGCTCTCATTTGATGACATCCTATATTGAAATGCAGTCTCTATTTTCCAAAAAGTGGAGACAAACTGTTGAAACGGTTTCAAACTTTCACTTCGCGATACACTTTTGATCGCATTCTCGATCGAACTCACAAACGGGTCTTCACTTCACTCATCACTTTCGCCCGAATTATTCCCAAATTTAGTAAACAAATCGCAAATTTATTCACAAATTTATATGAAAACGCCTTAAATTGAGTGAATTATAAATAGATAACAATTTTAATTTGAAAAATAAACGAATGAATCTTGCAAAGCTCGCTATTCGGGACGAGTTGCCAGCATAAAGTGGGTCCTTTCCTCGGTCATCAATTAGCATAAAAAGTAGACTATCATTAGTTTGGCCATTGGTTTGGCCCGTTGACCAGCAAATTAGTCAAGTACTTAACCATGTTAATAGTGTAAATCGAATTGCAAACACTCGGCAGCCGCTAATTGAACTGGATTAATTACAGTTTAGCTATAAATTAGCTCTAATTATAAGTTGATTAATCTTCAGAGTCTATTCACTTGGAATGACTAAATATTTTAGTATAAATTACTTGATATTAATTCATAAAAATTGATCGGAAATTATAATCTTTGAAAAATTTGTTTCATTAAAGCAATTGATTAATTCAATTATACTTTGATTGATATAATATATAATAGTTTTATTGGTTTAGTTGAGAGTGCAGTGAAAGGCCGGCACCAGAGGTCTGGCATTTGTGGCCCGGAGTCAGCATTAGATCCGTAATTACAATGGGTTTTACTTACAATATTGCAATTATTCAAAACCTCTTTTGAAAACAAATCAATTAAGAGCACAGAATCCGAGTAATGATAGTTCGCTTCCATTTCCCACTTTGTTGTCCGATCGCAGAGAATATAATACAAGATCGCAATTAACCTTAAATTTTTTGCTCATTCATACAAATCAATGACATTAGGAAATGGTTTAACAATCTCTTGTTGTGTCGCAAATCAGACCAAAATATTTGCCATTTTTGGCGATGATTTCGATATCGGCCACAGAATTGGCACACATTTTGGTCGCTATTTATGATGAGAAGTGAAAGTCAAGTCAAGTGAACCGACAATAAATAGAAAGCAGTTTTAATAAGTCTTTTGATCTTTTGTGGGACAAACAGATTGATAGGGAATTCCAAATTTCTTTCTCTTCTCACATCGGAAGGAATCGCTGAAAGGTAACCAAGCGATTAATCGTTTCTTGTATACCAGGACTAGAAATAGGAGTCAATTATTTATAAGTCATGTCTCGCGTGAAAATCAATTATCATTTTCTCATCTGATTCACAGAAAAATGCTTTAAATGGAGACAAATGTATCCAATATAAGCCGAGACTCTTATGAATCATGAATTTCTAATAAGTCGTCTCAAAAGGCGATCCATTCGTGACAATTAAATCCAATCTCGACTGTAATCAGCGCTAAATCTAGTGATGTATCGAAACCGATAATACCATTCTTTGCTAATCATAATAAAGTTCCTGAAACTCGAGTCGTTTTCAACTTTTTTGAACACAAATCTAAAAATAAGCGAAATATTAAAACTGAGTTTTGAATAAACATTTTGTTAATTAAATTGTTGATTGAGTTCGAAAAGTTTTTCTTCACAATCGGAGCCAATATTATGAATGACTGGACTAATCCGTCTTCACGTATGTAACTCAATTAATCTAGCTCATTGACAGAGTTTGCGTACAGCAATCATAAAATGTGTTTATTCAGAGACGAATGGGCAGAAAGTTTTTTGCAGTGAACTAAATATAAAAATATCACTCGATTTCACTGATATTGTGATTGAAAACACTATTTGAAAAAAGTATTGCAAACAGCGATTGCCGGCCGATCCCCGACGGATCGAGAACCGGATGAATCACTTTTTACGCGATTTTTATAATTTTATTTCTAATTTAAAATCGCTTTACAATAATATATGGCTTTTCCTTAGATAGATAGAAATCATTTAATGACTTGAATCGCAGAAATGTTTTTCTAGAAAAACAATGAAACGATAGAAATATTGTATTATTTTTAGTCAAACATCTGTTGGGAAAGTGAGTCGACTTCTCATGCAATTAGAATCCGATTGTATTTATAGATAATTATCGCAATTGTTCTGCAATTAAACTATCGGCCGATCAGTGGTCGCAGTGTTGGCACAAATTGATTCGTCAAATGATTCGACGTCTGAACTCAATGTTAATTAAATTTTTAAATCCGGAAAAGCCTACAAACAAGAGAAGACATTTGCGAAGGTCTTCCAAGAGTTCATCGCTTGAACTCCTGTTCACAAAAATCACTTTTCGGATAAATCACTGAAATGTTGCTCAAAGTCAGTCACAGTCGGACGCGATTTACATTCGCATGAATTTAGTAATGAATTCAATTGGAGCGATGAGGCCAAGGGATGTGACCCCGATTGGCATCACTCGCCAATGGCCTTATTCCGGTGGTCAGAGGCCATAGGGAAACCCGATTTCAACGCTCTTTCAGACACTGTTTGCGGGATTTACTGATACGACATCTCTAGCCTGGGTTTAAAGGGTTTTGATAAGACATGAATGGGTTTTGATGTCCGATATAATCTCAAATAAACTAATTTTTGCGTAATTTTAGTTAATTTAAATAGTGTTTAGACTTTTAAGGCCTAAGCAAAAAACCCAGTGAAGAACTTTATGAATGATTAGGGTTAGTTTGGTTTATCCATTACGACTACGACCCGGAACGACAACTTGGAGTAGATTTGTCTCTTGCAAGTGATTACACGAATTAATCCTTTTCTGAACGACGTCTTCACTGCTTATCTAACCTTTCAATCATCGAATCGAACCCCACATTAATGTCAAGACTAATTAGTCCACTAAATGTTGAATTTAATTACGGAATTGAGAGACAAGTGAATCGATTTCTAATCACAATAACGGCTGTCATAACAGTCCGACTAATGGCGTAATAAAACATTTATTCTGATCATTAATCCATCGAAAAGTGTTACTAAAAATCATTCTCACAATTCTTTGCCGGCAATTGAGTTGTGGTTAAAAAATAAGAAATTATGCAATAAAATAGAGAAAAATAAGAGCAAAGCAATCAAAAGACGTCCTGATTTCGACCGATATAACCAATAATTACCGAATGATATACTTTTATAACAAATAAAATCCGATCCGAAGTCCCGACGGCTAGACATCAGTAGAAATTCAATTAACAGACAATTTGATTGTTCGATTAGATGTTCTCACGGATGACCACCAGACAGGTCCTTGTCGTCGATCAGATCCGCTCACTTCGATTGATCAGCGAATGTGTCTTTAAATGTCGTATGTATTGCCTCCCGGAGTGCCGTCGACTGTCTTCGCTATGGGTTGCGAAGTCAGCCGAAGGGCGGAAATGAGTCGACAATCGGGTCTCTTATCAGCCGATCAGCACATCTGCCGATTACACGGTTTGTTGCCGTCAGTGATGATCGAGTTATCCAAATGAAGAATACGATTAACTCTTGGTTTCAATAATTATTTAATTCAATGCAAAACTCTTTCAAATGCATATCACTATTCAATTCATAGCAAATCCATTATTCGTTTTTCCCAATCCGTATCTGAACTCCCGTTTAGTTCGCGTTTGCATTTGAATGGCTATTCCGTTATAATCCTTGCAATCAATTTTAAAATTTTTATTTCAAATGCAAACAAACTGTTCACTCAATTCAATGAGTAATTGATTCGAAGATAATTTATTTGACTTTTTATTGTTTTTAAAACCTTTTATTAATTATACAAAATCTCGGCGCAAAAGTGTGGCTCAGAATCGGAACAAAATATTTGTCGAAAAATTGATTCAATATTGTAATCAAAATTCAATTCAGATTTAGATTTTCAATCAAATATCAAATTATATGAATCGGCAAATAATTACAGAGAAATTCATGCAATAATTGGATTCAATTTCACATATAATGTTTCACTATTTAATAGATTTAAGCGAAAAATAAAATTGCAAGATAAAAAATAAGTTGAATTCAAAGAAGCCGCAGCGATAAATATGAATGATGTGGGCAATTCATCTAGAATCTACTATATTCTGATTATATCCTATCAAAAGCTTTTATTCCCTCTAAAGATGATTACGATTTGCAATTTGAGGCATAAATTATAAAGTTTTTCACATAAAAGCAGTCAAATCCAAACTAATGGCGTTATCTGTAATTCAGTTCAGTTCAGTCCAAAACTTGCAGATTCTCTTCGAGATTGTATACTAATTGATGAGTTGAAGTGCGAGCGAACGGACGCTTCCAACGTCTGATAATTTGATAATCAAATGAGTCGTTTCTTTGGGAGTCATTTACAAAACAATGAAAATATAATTGATTTATCAGATAATTGAAATCAGATTATCTCCGTTTGGGTCCCGAATGATGAAAACCTTGGCATCAGATGAGAGAAAGTCGTGTCGTTATTGTATTTCCGTATTCATGGACTTTCATTACCTATTCAAGGATGAGAGGGGAGAGGGAGAGAGCTATAAGGCATTTGTGGAACCATTTCTTTGATAATGTGGAGTATCGAGTGCTGAGTGTAGGCCAGCGATAATGAAAGGACAGGACTATTAGGTGTATTGGGTTTGGCGTTTGGCCGCTCGACTTGTTTTGGTTTAGTTAGCAGTTCTTGTTTTCATAGTCTTCTGCAGACATTTCGCAACGATAGACCCAATATTTCTTCCTGGAATCCGAAAGAATTGACTGAACAAGATTGATAAAATCATTACGCATTCATTTGATTCGTTGTCTGACTGTCCGTCTCAAAGACTTTAAGAACTCTGAGAGACTATCAAAGCGACAGAGTTTAGAAAATAACGGATTACTCGATGAGACGTATAATTAATCTAAACTTCTTTTATGTTATCTTTAATTCATATCTTTTTATTCATAGTTTCAGTAATTTTTTTCTCAACAATCGGTTAATTAAATAATCGTCTGTTGTTTGGCAGTAATGGTCTGTTCACACAATGTCCAGAATGGGTAATGAGTGCTATCACTGGTGATGATCATCGGTGATGGCCAGTCAGTCCAGTTAGGGCTATGGTAATGAGGCGAACGGTGAGCCAGGAAGAGGTGTCCCGATTGTGTGACATCGATCATCGCTCGCCAATTAGGAACACAACTCATAAGACTCGGAAAATGTTGTAATTATCGCCGAATAATAGATAAAAGAAATTAATATTTAATTTGAATTTCAGGCACACTTTTGGGTCTAATATCTGATTTTTTGCGGACCGTTTCGAGTCTGAAAACGACTTCTAATCTCAATTTAATGAGATTACAATCAATGGCTTTCTTGTGGACAAACTTATGTTAATATAATTTATGGCTTTCAGGGAATTAATCAAATGTAAGGCCACTTTCGACGGCATTCTACTGTTTCGGTGCGTAAAACACAGTATTTATTAAGTCCAATAAAATTAATTACCACGGAAGATTTTCCAATTAACAATCCAAGAGCCAAATCGATCGCAATTTGAAGAATAAAGTGTTAATAATATACTCGAGTTGTGAAACAAACAGTGGATTAGTTTCGTTGATAACTAGTTTTCTAAAACGAAATCATCGATCAATTCGATGCAAATTCCGTTTCAGACGAGTCTCCGAATCGGTTCGCCTTTGTTTCGCCACTTCTTTTTAGGACACATTCAAAATGATATGCAATTATACCGAAAATATTTTGGAAAACGATTTTGAATTTAATGATCGACTCATGTCTTCATTATTGTAGCGAAAAAATGAAGAAAAACTATAAAATGGTTTCATTACTGCAATTATCGCAACACAACTACCGCTGAATCGCATTTGAATGACTGATCGCAAGCCATCGGACTTTGCATTGAAGTCAGCCATCGATTAGAGGATTGTCTGAGAAGTCGATGGTTCGGACGGAAAGAGTTTTGACGTTTTGATTGACTAATTGCTTGTCGTCGACAGTGATTGTCGAATGGAGTCAATTGCTCGTTAGGCGCGACACAATCAGCATAATTGACTGAACATAATTGATTTGGTTGACACGCAGACACCGCTCGTTAGCTCTTGTTTTTCATCTGTT
Organism: Scheloribates latipes; assembly: GCA_034698225.1. NCBI lineage: Eukaryota > Metazoa > Arthropoda > Arachnida > Sarcoptiformes > Scheloribatidae > Scheloribates > Scheloribates pallidulus. Next base: position 27,175 of record JAQGBE010000050.1, on the reverse strand, counting down.
GGGATGAAAAATAATTTTAATGTTAATTTTGATGATTATTAATGTTAAACTCTTCTAAAATTAGCTAGTTACAAATGATTAACGCTATAAATTACAATTTGCTAAATATGAAATTGGTCATTTTGATGTAGCGTCCAATTATTTATGAAAAATTGTGTCCAATTAATCGTCTCTAATGAGCAATACTAATAACCGCAAACATAATTAGCAAAAAAGTCATTTACACGACAGACAAAGAACTTGTAGTGAATTGAGAGACAAAAATATCTTCAAATGTATTGATAAGACAATTGAAATAACATTTCCTATTGTGACCCAACCTCTCACTCATTCAACTCCTGTTTTATCACTCGAATCAAATTCGAAATCTTGAATTGAAATGTTATCTCCAACTCTATTGGCATCAATTGACCATGCTCAACACAACACAAGCCAATATCATGTATAAAACTGGTTTCAATATCAAAAATAGTTTTCTTAATTACTTTTACTCTCGAAATGATTCGGCAATAGTTATGCCTTTAATTTAATTCATTGATAAGTTTATCAATTGAATAGAAGTGCTGAAAACAAGAGCTCAATAAATAAATAAAAGTGAAAACTATGATAAATCGATTGGAAAATTGAATCAAATTCATTGATGACAAACGATAGACAATTAAATGATTTCCTAAAGTAATAAACATTTTTATCTCATTAGCCGAGGAGTGAGTCAAAGACTGAGAAAGAGATTTCCCATAACTGGAAGTGAGTGCTCACGCAATCAGATTATGTGAGCAAAAGTGTAGTAAATTGGATGAAAACTGCACTTCAAGTTCGAGTGATTGTAAGGTAATTCTCACATTAAACTAGACATTTCTCACATCACATTCAACGGACGACTATTTGCTTGCATTTAAATACGACTTTTATTGTGCGTAATTGAAGGGAACTGTTGTGTTGAGAGATAATTGACATCGATATCCGACAATTTGACTAATTCTCGAATCAATCCAACGCTTGAGTCGAGTGGAGTCGAGGCTCTGTCAGGAAGTCTAATCAGGTTTTGCTCGCAATCGTAATCCAGTCTACAATTAGTCAGTTATCGGTCAACACAGCCATGAATTTAAATGCAATTAACGAAACGAAACAATTTGTCAACGAATCCGAAGCGATATATTAATCCAGACATTCACCGATGAATTAATCATTTCTACATTTTTCCAATTCAATTAGGATTCGATTTCGTGACGAAAAAAGAATACCAAAAACTTCTGCAAACAAAAAGTGTAAGAATTTGCAACTTGTTAATTATGATCTTAAATTATTTTTACATTTTAAATATCTCCTTGATAGCTCAAATAATTAATTAGATTATTTATGAATAGAGTCAATACTAACTGATCAACAAATATTGTTGCAAGTTTCAAGTGACTATTGTCTTTCAACTTTCCCACCGAATAATTGATAGTTTGAATACTCGCGAAGTAAATTTATTGATTATGCTTGCTATAAGTCATCTCTGAATTACCAAAAATTAAGATCATTAGTAAAAATAACAAAATGTTATGAAATCAAGTCAAACGACACGTAAATACAAGTCATAATCGAATTAATGATAACTTATTGTCATTGATAACAATAAGACCACAATTATAACAATTATAATCACGTTTTGTGTGAAATCAATTAATTCGCTCCGAATTTCCGGACTAATGGTATCATAAGTGCTGAGACGAGTTGCCGTGCGATCAACCTTTTGATGCAATTATTCACAAGTTTTGCATTTAATTTGCTAACAATGAGAACGAGTTTTGATTTGCAAAAATGGTTCTAAAATCGATGCTTTGCTCTCAAAATCTAATTTTATTCTTGAAATCGATCAAAAACTTGTAAATAAACGACAAAATTAAATGTGAATATAAATCAGAATCTTTATTGAATATAAATCTAATGAATATAAACATACAAAAACAGGAGACAATAATATTTTCCAATAAAGCAAACATTTTATTAATCAATAAAAAATAATCAAATGGTATGAACACAATTGAATGGTATTAAAACAAATGCTTAATAGTTATTATAATAAGTGACTCAAATGAATTATAAACGTAACGATTTGATTGAAACATTGATTGAGAGGAGAATACAATTCGGAAGTCACCGATCGGTTGTCCATCAGTTGACGAGCACAGCGGCGTTGGTCTTCTTCACTGCCGCCATGTATTCCTCTAACTCGAGGTCCAGTGCCTCTTCGCTGGCGATGCCTTTGGCCGTGCCGTTGACCAAACCGTTGCCTTTGTTGGCCATATAGGTGTCCAACTCCATGTCGAGCTCATTCCTGTCGGGCTTCTTCTCTTCGACAGTCACTCGTTTCCTCCAACCGGGACCGCCGAACCCTCCCGACAGGTTTGGCTTCACGATTCGGAGTCCGTTCTCAACGGTTTCGGTGAAGCCATTGGCGGCCGCTGCCGTGACCTGGCCGTAGGCCAACTTCATCTTCTTGGCCTCACGCACTTCGGCCATATAGAGGTCAATCTCGATATCGAGCTCGTCTTTGGTCATTTTGGGGCCAGTATTGTATTTACGGAACAATAGTGGCAAATAAAGTAATTTCTTAGCGGCCAAAAGTCGGCCAAACTTCTCGGCCCAGGTCTGGGGCTTCTGTTGGCGCCGGGGTTTAAGCTTTTTAAGCCTTTTGCTCGGATTGTATTGCACTCCCAATCGGTTAGCGATCGCTCTATTCTTCAGCTTCTTCGCCAAATTGATGGACAGTTTGTTTTTGGTGGGTCTGCTCAAACCAGGCGCCGTCGACAAGATATTTTCCTCCATCATTCCGTCTGAAAGACAAGATACAAATGAGCAAATAGTTTGGAAACAAGATGTGGTCAGACCGTCTTCCTCGTCAGTGTAATCTTCGTCATCGTCGTCGTCCTCGTCGAAGACAATACCGACCGACTGTCTGATGACTACGAACTCCTGGAAGCGGTCAGTCAAGAGCTTCTTGGGCTCGGGTTCTACTTTGATGAGCACACCGTTGATGTCCTTCACTTTCTTCCGCCTATTCTTAATCACTACCCGAGGGATGTGTGTCTGCAACGGTTTGGCGCGGATGGGCTGACTCTTGTGGAAGGTCTCCTCGATGAAGATGATTTCGAGCTCATTGTCGAGGTCTTCGGCAGTGGTGTTGGCCATCGCTGCCACCATTTGTTTGCTGTCATACGATAATTAACGAAACCAAACAACAAAACAATGGTTTAAGAAAAGGCGCAAACGATTGACTCCAAAAAGCGAAACGCAGTCACGTGTCGACGTTGGACGCTAACCAGTTTCGACGCCAGTTTAGTACTTTATCATATGAATGAAGCGAGAAGTTAACTCATAAAACACTATATAAAAGGCACTAATTTTCGTTCATCAGTGGATTTCGACAAATCTCCGATTAAAACAGAAAACCATAAATGACGGCAATGTTGAGAGCGATCGGTGACTATTGTGAGGGGAGTTTCGGTTGGAAGTGACGGGAGAGGAGACTGAAGGGGCGAATGGAGAGCCAGTGATGGCTTTGTTTGTGTTTATGGCTCTGCAAATGCACTAAACGTCAAAAGACCCCAAAATACACGAAATAACTAAATCTATTGATTAAAACCGGATTAGTGGCCAAACCAGTGGATCCCTACTAACAGGATGTGTGTCGCTGAAGACAGACCTATGACTAGAGCACAACCCGCGTCTGCCCGACCGGTCAGTGTCTTTGCGGTCGAGTTTGAGTCCGAGTTTATTGAAGCGATTTAAAGATGACTTAACTTTCGGTTCATTCCTTTCCTCGACTTTTGGGGTAAAAACTGTAAATTTTTGAAAAATGATTTGTCGGACAAAAAAATTGATTAAACTTTTTGGTTAATTAGCGATCAATTAATTGATTTGCCATCTGATGACTGGATCAGACTTTGGACAGCATTTGGACAAAAGCTATGATCAATAATGAGCGCCAAATACGACAACCTTTGACACAAGAAGTCACTCAACAGTTGTTTGTGAGCCGCAAAATGAATGGCCAGTCGATGGCACCGATGCGACACCAGACCCGACACGAGGCCAGTCAGACGAAGAACCCGTTCACAGTGGTGGCCCACGAGGGCTACGGCCCTGAAGAACGCAAGACAGAACTGGTCTGCTCTCTGGGTATGGCTCTATTGGTCGCCTATTGTATTGTCTGGTGATGTCTCACTCAATGGTCATGTCTGTCGCTCAGGTCACGAGATCGGGAGGGGAGCCTTCGGACGGGTTTATTCGGGAACTCTACCTCATCTGAACAACCAATTGGTGGCCATAAAGCAGGTTCTTCAGGACAAGCGGTACCGCAATCGAGAGCTGCCTCTCATGAGGTCTCTCAAACACTGCAATATCGTCACACTTTTGTATTACTTCTTCCAAGAAGTCAATCGACCCAATCAGGTAACGCTGCCATTGTCTGCCACAAGATGTCTAATCTGTGATCCCTACCAGAAAGCCGACACTGTTCTGAATTTGGTGATGGAGTACATCCCGGATTCGGTCAGCGCTCTGACCTCCAAATCCAAGCAACGGTTGGGAGTGCCCATGCTCACCATCAAGCTCTGCATGTATCAGATATTCCGAGCGCTCTCTTACATCCACACCAAGGGTATATGTCATCGAGACATTAAGCCCAATAACTTGCTGTTCGACTCCAAGACCGGAGTGCTTAAGATATGTGATTTCGGAAGGTCTGTCGCCTTAACATTGTTTGCCCACTGTTTGCTAACTTTTGTTTGAAACTGACTTTAGTGCCAAAACACTGATAAACGGAGTGCCAAACGTGTCCTACATCTGCGCCCGATATTACAGAGCACCGGAACTCCTGTTCGGTGCCACCGATTACACTAATATGATTGGTAATTGCTATGGAAGTCCTTCATTTGCTAACATTCGTTTGCATCAGACATCTGGTCCGTCGGTGTGGTCTTCACCGAGCTTTTGTTAGGCGAACCCCTCTTTCACGGCGACTCCGGCATCGATCAGTTAGTCTTAATCATCAGCAAACTGGGAACTCCTACTAAAGAAGAGGTCACTGAACTGAACCACAACTACGTTAAGTACGACTTTCCCCAAATCAATCCGCGACCGCTTCAGATGTTATTTCCGAAAACCCCTTCGGAAGCCATAGATTTGATGTCAAAGATATTCGAGTACCGGCCCTCCCAACGAATCGGACCCCTCCAGGCCTGTGCCCACCCCTTCTTCGACGAGCTGCGAGAGCCGGGCAAGAAGTACTGTCCCGACTCGTCGTTCCTTCAGCCGAGAGCTCCGATTCGCGATTTGCCGCCACTTTTCAACTTCACAGCAGAAGAACTTAAACACCAGCCGAGTCTGGGCTCGACTTTGATTCCGAATCACTATCAAAGACTGATAGGCGACGGGTCGAACAGTTCGGGTCTGATGTCGACTCTGACCCACGTTTGATGTCTGACGTGAGCTCTGGTTTTGTCGTTTTGGGCCACGTTTTGAGAGAAGACTGAATTTTGTTTTGTTTTCTATTGTGGTTTAACTGATTGTACTTCGGATTAGTTTTTAAAGAAATATTATATAATTTATTGTTTAATCACATAAAGTGTTCATTTTATTTATTATTCGACTCAAGATTTGCTCAACAAAATCATTTTCACTAATTAACTCAATTCAATAACTGATTAAAAAATTTATTTGTATATTAATTTTTAATAATAATAAACAATTTGGAACCAAAAGTCAATTTATATGGCGTTTTATTTTAATCTAATGTTTACAAGATTACCAAATCGATAGTTGATTTGGTTTATTGAACCAATTGATGGTCTGTTATGATGTCATCCATTGGCTTATGGCAAAAGTCGAGAGAGATATTGAGAGTGAATTTTCAATTTACTTGACTTCTTGTCACATATTTCCGTCCATTAGTGCTATAATGTTGTGGTAATGCATAATAATTGAAGTGAGTAAGCGAGGACATACTGGAAACATCTTGTATATTTTGTTTATTTACCTGGGTAAGTCTGTTTCCTCTGAATATACGACATATTGTGTAACATCTGGTTTTAACCTCGCGCATTTTGCTCAAACAAGATCGTGTGTATAGAAATCAGAGCTATTCTGTTCATCAGATTAGGCACGACAACCATGTTATGTATGTCTAATTACTGGATGAAAATGCGCTACACTTTCCTCACAGGCTTTTACTCCAATTTCATTTGAATTCGTTTCCCAACTTTTCCTTTGATTATCGTTCGACTCAATTGAATATCTCTTTGACTCCAATTTGATTGCTCTCGAAATGATTCAACGGTTTTATTGCTCAGACGTCGACTGACATAAAACATATTTTTATTTCGATATTTGAATTGATGTGATATTCGAACTCAAAATCGATAACTTGGTAGAAGTGACTGATAAATAGCTCAATAACGGTGTCGTCGAATATCATGATGAATATCGCGATCATTTGCCTCTTGTCTAACACACATATGAATGCAATTTAATCTGAAATCAATACTCCATTTGATTTCAATGGCGTTCACCTCATTCGAGACGAGGAAAACCGTTCCTTTAAATTAAGGATAAATTGTATTCCATTTCAATCTAAAGCTTTTATTTTCGACCGAATCTATCCTCGAATTCGTTTCCCGAATACTCTTCTAATATCTGGTTCTGTGTCTGAACCAAAGCATCTGTGAATTGATTGGAATCTCGAATACAATCCGCAAATAAATGCAAGAATTTTTGATTTGCTTAATGATCACAAATTCCTAATCCATTGCTACAATCGATTGGCATTGCTTTGGAGGTGAAACTCATCATTAGAATTGTTAGCAAACAAATTATTCGCCAACATTAACTTGCTCAAGTGCTCAAGAAAGATTGGCTCGATGAACAATCGCACGATCGATAGCAAAACCGGTGTAATACAGCATTCAATTCAAAATCATGGCCAATCAAATTAACATGGTTGTGAAACGGGCACACTATCGCAATACCTGTCTTCTCCTGTACGAAATGCACTCAATACTGACCAAGATAACTTACCAATGCCTGACTGACGCCATACTTATTAAATATTCCGCTTAACAGTCGTTTTGCGTCTGAATTGAGTTTTGAATTCAATTTCAATTAATGGAAATTCAAATTAATTGCAATCAATTGGCAATACATTAGTCAAATGCAAAACATAAGGTCTCGAAATACGTCAAACGTTTTACAACTTTTAGTTTTTGTTTTTGATTCACAAACACAAGAGAACAGGCGATGACCTCCCGAATGTTGATCAAGATCGTTTTGCTGCTCGCTCTCGTCGCTTGTGTCACGTCCTTAGTGTGTGCCCAACATTTGTAAGCTAATTCGGTGCCGACCGAAGGCCAACCCCGACGGGTGCCAGAGAAAAGGCGATAAATTCTTGGCCAGAGGCGGCTTTTGCGGCTGTTGTCCCGTCTGCTACATCAACGCCAAGAGATGATGTCAGTTACCTCGCATACTCCTTAAGTGTCATTGCCGATCCAAGTGACGATAAGCCTGCTAAATTTAGAACTGTATTGTCTTATATTTTGACTAATGTTTCAAAATAGCTCAAACGATCTTGATCAAAAACACATTCAAATCTGATAATAAAACGAGTCTAATGTGAAAATTGATGCACTTTTAGGCGCAATTTGTTTCCACCTTTCAATGTCAGTCATATCTGATCGAGTAAAAGCTGATTCTGTGCTGATCACAGCATTCTTGGCCAACATTTATGTGACATAAGCCACACATCAGAGGAATTTATTTTTAAAATCATGCGTTACTTTGGAATAAATGTTTCATTGAAAGCGAATTTTAAGACAAGTGAACAAACATTTCAATTGAATGAACCAATTGTTTGTATAATCGGCTCAAAAGAGCTATCAATCAGTGCCTAACCAATCGTCAAATGTTGTGTAAGTTTTTGTGCAATGCGTGCAAAACACGATTTGGTCACCGATTTGTTGTCTCTTGTGATTACCTCAGGTCTTGAGATAAGAGGAGCCGAAGGTCACCACTTCTTCCTATTATCAGCTCCTCTGGACTCGAATTCTTCAGATGCAAATGCGATTATTTGAAGAACAATTAGCTTTGTTCTTCGCAGAGAGTATCATGATCATCTTGATGAGTCTCAATGAGTCAGTCAATCAAAGATTCCATACAGGAATTACCGCGTCGGGTATAATCAGCCCTAATAACGCATGTGCTTGCTCATAAAAATGAATTTCCCTGCATTCGGATCAAAAATAAGCGACGAAGACAGTCTTAGCCAATATAGTCAACACATACCTCTACTGGAGCATTGCAGTGAACGAGGTAATTCTAATGAGCTGGAACATAGCCTTCAATCTTGCCATTTTTGAGTCAGTCTTTCCTCGTTTCTATTGAATAATCAATCATGCTAGATTGCAATTTGCATCAATAAACTGATTTTCATAGTAATTACCTCCATTACAAGTTTAGTTCGCATGCGAACATTGCGCCAAAACAATATGCTCAAGGTGATCTTTCTATTATTAACCCATGACCAGTTTATTAATTCTAAGGACGGGGCGTTTTGCCTGAGCTTTGTATCAAGTGTGCAAGCTAATGGAGATAATAAAATTATTTCGCGATTCAGTGCCGATGAGTTCGATGGGGCACAGGTTGAGGACAGGAGCTGAGGACAGGTGTCTGCGCGCTGAGTCGTAAATAACTCGTTATTTCATCACTTATTACACAAATAATTACAATTTTAAACTATAATTTCATCCGAAGTTTAATTGCATTCGCCTTCAAAGCACTTAATGGCAGTGCAAACGAAGCCAAACAATACCGCAATTAAAAGCCAGCCTTTAATGAAGTTTTAATTTTTCGATTCGGTTGTGAAACCCATTCACATGAGTCATACAATTGGGACCAACTTTTGTCTCCTATGAAGACCTGTTAATTGACTTCGAAAACACTTCCAGAGAAAGCAAAAAACTGAAAGCAATCGGTGTGACTGTGAGCGAGGAAGTGATAGACAGTGTTTGCCTTCAGACGAGTGTTGATCGCGAGTGGAGAGCATTAGTCGAGTGATCACTGATTGGCGAACCGATCGAAGTTCGATACCATAACTGATAGCCAGGTTTGCGATGCTTTTAATGCACTGCTCATCTGATTTATGATATCATACGTTTGTGTGTGCCGTCAAGTCTGTGGTATTCATAGCTTTTCGATTAAATTGAGTCAACTATTCTATATTTAACGAGCTATCGATGAGAAGAGAATTACATATAAGCCGCTATTTATATCGTGGCGTCGAGTGCCTTGCTCAGTGACAAAAATCAATACGCTCTCTCTGTTTATATATTTTTCTCGGTTTTACACCACATATAAAGTCGAGAAGGAATTCAAACAATTGTATTGAATGTCACGAAACATGTTATTCAATATTACGCGTATACGACAACCAGTTTATGCAACGAAAGGCGTTTCAAAGCCGCCGAGCAGTTGATTGTCCGCGTCTTCTGTCCATCAAACCTCGATTAGCTGGGTAAGTGACCTTGTTGTGTCGTTACATGCCCGAATTAGACCTAGAAGTAGAGCTAGAATTAGACATGAGCATGGTGTCAATTCGTCACTTTAATAATTGATAGCCGAAGGATTCGAGATTTGCATAACTCTTGAGTTGAAAAACAAGTTTCCACTAGTATTTTGAAAGTTGGAGAAATGGAAAGCTCTTCGTCAGTGGCTATAATCGGGAAAATTATGAGAGTGTTAGAAAATTTTGAGGTCATATAAACGAGTCGATTGAGAAAGTAATTTAGAATTTATAATTAATAAGTAAATGTATATAACATTTGATGTAATGAGACATTGAAAAAGTTGTGCACGTCTTTGCGATGTCAGACAAGTGGTGAGCCATTGTCGACGTGATTGCGTCCGAACGAAGACATTGCCATTAATTAAGTTTATTAATCAAATGTCAAAAAGAGGTTCAGTTTGTGGCCAATATAGAAGTTGTTTGGCAACCGATTCCGTTCTGTCTTTTCTGTAGTTTTCTCTCTGATTCTGAATCAATGCAATTATATTACTCATACTTTACTCACATACCGGCCAACAGAGGAAATCCATATTTATAGCGATTTGTGTATAAACACCGAAAGGGAAAGTCATTTGTGTGTCCGGACCCCGGATTGTGTGCTAATAATGCTTATCAGAGTAGAGACTAATTAAGAGAAATTCAAATCGACTCCAATTAGCGGCAGAACTGTCAATAAGAATCGAGGTCTGCCTTAACTCCACACGTAATTCAATTTATCGCTAATCTGAAGAGAAGTTAATTTCTTTGCATAATTACATCAATTTTGGTCATATGACACAAACCGGTGCTCAACGACTCAGTCAGACAAACAAAAGACAATTATAGTTCAGTAATGATAGTCAACAGAAGCTTCGGTCGAATCGAAGCCAACGTTACACAAAATAAATAGTTATATAATGGGATTTGCAGTCAAATGTTGTTTTCATGCCATTGTTTGGCTCATAAAACGTGATGAATGCGGCCGAAGAGCAGTGCCGACGACAGCCGGTCCACTAAACCAAACTAATTGAGCCATTGTGGCGAATGTGCCTAGTTGCAATTGCAATTGAGCTGCAGCTGCAATACTGCAAACTCCAGGTCTGCTAATTCACTGCCATTTCAGTGCATCGCTTCTCATGACTTCTGCGGCGAATAAATTGAATTAATTAATGAACAGAAGTCGAGTTTCTGTGAATGTCAGTCTCAATGCAATCGATTGGACATTAATTATTGATTAATTTTGTTGTTCGCATCGCATCTGATCAGTGATCAGGTCTGATGTTCTGGTGGGTAGTTCTCATTGGCAATGGTCGCACACTTGCGACTCTTGTGAGTCATAACTCTTGGTCATGATTCCAGACAATTATAATCTTGACTATCCAGACAATTATAGCACTAAAAGTGAATTCAGTGCACTCTTTCAGATCGCAAATAGCAGTAAATGTTGGCGAATCTGAATAGTGAGGGCATTAGAAACGATAAGAACGATGGGATCGGCAACTGTTTTGCTGGTGAAGGTCGTCGTCATTGGTCGCCAAACGAGTTATGCTAACGACTCAACTACTCCTGGCTTTCACTTTCCAACAGACCCTTCACTGGAGATCCAGAGGAAGGAGAGGCAGATAGTGAAGTGAAGTGGAGTGGAGTAGAGTGAGAGAGACAGAGGGTCTTTCAAATAATAGCCGAGTCGTGGAAAAGTTTTGTCGATATCGTTCATATCGGATGAAAAGCTATTTGAGACCTGAATGACACCAACGGCTGTCACACAAAACCAACTGAACGGCAAAGAAGTCTTTCAGCGGTTTTGGCACTAAATTGATGTCAAGTTTAACTGTTTATCTCAGACTTGAATTTATCTTTTCGTTTAATTTCATTTCGCTGTTTAAAGTTTGATATTTTTGCTCAACTTTTGGTTTAGTTATGATTCTGAGTCAAACTATCCTCACTTCAGACGCGATCGACGACTGACTGACAAAAGTTTTCCATTTGTTTATTATTGTTAGTGAACTGGCTGTGAGTGCGCCCGATGTCTGTGCCAAATATGGACCTGGAACAGTCCGCCAAACTCATCAACGGCAACAACGGCACACTCAACGAGATCAAGATCATCAAGAACTCGATCAAAGCCCATAATGGAAAGCTCAAGAATTTCGAACTCATTTGGACTAATCTCTCGTATTCTATTCAATCGTTTGCCTTTCAAAAAAAGTTTTGGCAGAAGAAGGAGAAACAACTTCTTCAGAACCTCAATGGGAGGATCTCTAGCGGCCAACTGACGGCCATCATCGGGCCGAGCGGTGCCGGCAAGACGACCCTGATAGAGTGTCTGGCCGGTCGGCGGCGGATCGGAGTCACCGGAGACATCATTGTGAACGGCGCGTCCAAACGGGTGAAACTGGCGTACAATTCACAGAACGAGGCACTTATGCCGCACTTGACTGTCGAGGAAACTCTTCTGTTCGCTTCCAAACTGAAGAATTATCAGATGAATAGTTTGGTTAAAGTGAGACTAATCGATGACAACGAAAATGTATACAAAGCGACAACTTTTCCGGAAGAAAACATTTTGATACGACTGCCGAACAGCACATACCATCACAACCTGGTCCGCACACTCATACAGAACCTCGGACTGGAGAACTGTGCCAACGTCAAGGTCGGCAATTGCAGGTAAGACAATATCAAGGTGATTGAGCTTAGCTTATTATGTCATTGCCTCACCTGAAGCGGTGGCCAACAAAAGCGACTGTCAATCGCGTTGGAACTGATATCCTCGCCCTCTATCCTGATGCTGGACGAGCCGACCAGTGGCCTCGACGCGGTCTCGTGTCTGCAATGCGTGTCTCTACTGAGGAAACTGTCCCGAAATGAGAACCCGATTGCGATCGCCGCCTCAATTCATCAGGTTGATAATAATTTGATTGAAACTTTACCATAACAAATTGCTCACTAACCTTGTGTCCGTCCGTACATCAGCCGACGGCTCGCATTCTGGCGCTCTTCGACCACTTATACATTCTGTCACTGGAGGGCCGCTGTATTTACAACGGGCCGTCGTCTGAGTTGATCGGATACCTGAACAGCTTCGATCTGATTTGTCCGCAGTACCACAATCCGGCTGATTATATAACCGAGATTGCGAGCGGAGATCACGGAACTGATATCATCGATAAGTTGGCCGAAGAACAGAACAAAACTTTGGTCGACAATAACTTCACTGAGAGTAGTATCAAAATCACGAAAATCGGTCGCAAATCGAGGCAACAGAAGACGAGTCGAGAACTGTTCAAAACTTGGATTCTGTTCAAGAGATGTCTTTTGGCGGCCTTCCGAGACCCCACAGATCTGTTCCTCAGAGGAATCTCTTCGGTGGCGATACTGATCCTAATATCTCTGCTGTACTTCAACGCCAAGATCGGTCGCCCCGACGGCTGTTCCAAACAAGACCCGTCGCAAATCCTGGAAACAGTGCAGAACTTCGACCAACTCATCTTCAGCGACCCGAAGAAGTCGACCATGCTCAACTTCGGCTTCTTGTTCTTCTCGCTGGTATTCGTGTCGTTCACTTCAATAATGCCAACCATTTTGACGTTTCCCCTCGAAGTGGGAGTCTTTGTCAAAGAGTACTTCAACGGCTGGTATTCGGTGGGCTCGTACTTCGTGGCCAAGAATTTGGTGAATCTGTTGCCAAACCTGATCTTCCCCTTCATATTCGGCGTCTGCTCTTATCTCATAACCTCTCAAATCCTGGTTTTCTGGCGATACCTCTACTTCGTCGGTATAGTGATGGGAGTGGCACTGGTCGGGGACAGTCTCGGCTTCATCGTGGCCTCTTACTTCGTCAACAACGTGAACGCGGCCGCCATTTCGGGCGCCATCTTCCAGATTCCGTTGATTCTGTTCACTGGTCTGTTGGTTCGGATCAATTCATTGCCGCAATTTATCCAACCCTTCACTTATTTATCATATTTCCGACTGGGCTTTGAAAGTCTTGTTCTGACCCTTTATGGCTTCGGTCGGTGTCAGCCCATCAAAGAGATAACAATGAAGGACCTGAAGAACAGCTTCGGTCAGGACGTGGTGTCAGTGATGGGCTGTATTCACGACTCGGGTCTTATGGATAATATAACCGCAAAATTCGAAGAGTTTTCTGACAACTATTACAAAAGCAATCCATCGCTGGTTTTGCAGGGATTCGCCATCACTGAAGACGACTTCTATATCGACATCGCAGTGATGATCGTCTATATACTGATCGCCCGGACATTGGCCTACTTTGTGCTCAGATACAGAGCCAACTCTAAGATGTGATAATTGTCTGCAATCGGCTTAACCTCTGGTTTGTGTCCGTGTCTTACGTTGTCTTTCAGGACGAAAGTAGCAAACGATCGCTCGTTAATACCTTGTTTGCCAATAATGTTATCCAATTCTAATTTAAATTATTGATTACTTGCTATTGAAAAGCCTCTGATTTGTATCAATGCAAACCACAATTTTCATTGCAATTACTCTCTATTGATATTATATTCTCACTATTTTTTATCTAATTTTTTAATTTTAATATTTATTATAAGTTTTAAATATCACAATATATTGAAAATTGATTGATTGATTGTACCATGGATATTTCAATTCTGAAGTCTCGACAACTGTTTCTTGGTCAATTTATAATAAATCATAAGTTAACATAACATAACATTATTTAAACAAAAGTTAATGCGTTTTTAGTAAACCTTAAATCAGATTATAAGTCTGATTAAATTAGCAAATCGCTGTCAATTAGTTACTATTTGCATGTTCATCATCCAAATGAATCTGTTAATTGGTGTGGACTTGACTTTCAATAGCAAACTTGTATTTTATTGATGTGTTTCTTAAATTAATTCAAATTCTATTTTCGATATTTAACTTATAAAAACTTATTCAACACTTCACTGTCTTTTAGTGTCACACCTGATGTGCTGTTGTCTAACCATTTCTAAGCCATCGGTGTTTCTCAACTCTCTTAATGTCTGTTCGGTCTTTTGTAAACGGTTCGAGCATATCGTCCAATAGGAACGTGAGCTCTGGACTGACGGCCACACCGATCGGTTCCATCTTCTTGTCGAACATCAACTTTACGATCTCGAGTATGTGTCCGGTTGTGTTATCAGTGATCTTATACGGGTACCTATTTGTTAGCATTCGGTAAAGACATACTCCGAGCGACCAAATGTCAGATTTGATCAGATTTACTGTCTTGGGCTTCAGATTGGGATCAGCCTTCAGCCTCTTTCTGCTGTCCATATTGTGATATAAGTACAATTTGAGCCTTTCTGGTGACATATACGGCAAACTTCCTGCCGGGTCTTTGGTTCTGATTTGCTTTTGACTGTCCTCTTTTCGGGTGTCCACGATTCGGCTCAGCCCGAAGTCCGTTATCTTGACCACTGACTCATTGTCGGTGTTGTCGATCAGTATATTTTCCAGTTTGAGGTCACTGTGCGCTATCGGCGGACAAAGGCTAAGCATATACTTGATGGCACTGACCATCTGACGAAAGTACTTCTTGGCTGTCGGCTCATCCATCGGACCAGATTTGTCGAGAAGGTCCTGAACAGTGCCAGAGTTGGCGAACTCGATGACCAAATAGCAAACTGTGTTCACATAAAAGCAGTCCAGCAATCGGGTGATGTTTTTGTGCTTCAGCCGCGAAATGACTTCGATTTCGTTGAGCAGAATCGCCAAACTTTCGTCTTTGTCGCGATCCTTCTTATACATCTGCAACAACTTCATTGCCACGTCTTTCCTGTCAGACATTCTGGTGACTCGGCAGACGACGCCAGACCCGCCTTTGCCCAGATGCTTCTGGCTGTTATGGTCATAGCCTCGAGCCCTCAACACGTCCGGGACATCGGGGAACTCGGCGGACGGCACTTGATATTGTTGTGGTGGCAGTTGATAATCAGTTGGTTCCATGTCATCGACCACTTCATGTTCATCGCCAGGAAGACAACCGCAAATGTATCGACAAAACGAGCAAATCTGTCCCATAATTATCTCGAATCAATCGAATCACAAATATCACAAGAATTGCAAAATTCTTATCCCAACGGTTGACGAGAGATATGAATTGAGATTCAATAGAATGGGTGATCGCGCGAACCGCTCTGTCATTGTCGTTGTCATCTGTCATCAGTCAGGTCTTCACTCTCTCGTCTCTCACTTCATCTCATGCTTTCAATTGTGATTCAATTGTTTTGCCAATAATTGTCAAACACTTTAAAATATTTAAAGTCATATAACAACAGAAAGAGTTTCGAAGTCGAGTTTCGTTATCGATTCCGAATCAGCTTTTTATAGACATAATGTTCAGTCGATTTGCGGGAAACTGTGACCAACTAATGGAATGGGAAGACTCTGCCGACGGGTTGATCGTTCAGAACTCGAATTGCGTTCAATCCAATGGCTTTCCCGCTATCCAGACCTCGATCCCCTCCGGCAGACCCATCTACGAAAGACTGGCTTCCAATGGTATGCATTCAACACAATGTCTGAACCAAGTTATTGACAAAGACCTTGTGAACAGGAATGAAATGCCAGAGCCGATGGAATGGGAGGATTACCCCGAGTGGTGGTATGTCAAACACCCGGGTGAGTGTCAGCTCATTGCCACCGACAGTGCAAATGATTTTCATAGCAATCGAAATCATGTCATTCAAGATTGGAATCAAATCTTTTCAACCGAACCTATCGATTGTCGAAAAAGACCTTTCTCTTCAAGTATTGGACTGAAAGTGAATGGCGACGTCCGACCCGGAAGTGCGACAAATGGTTGGCAGTGCTGTCCAATCGGAACTGACCAGCGATGCCCTCTGACAGATGTTAGTCGACAAACACGATTGCATATTCCAAGAAAGTGCTAAATTCTAGTAAAATGTTCCCGATTTAGATTGTTCTCATCATTTGTCAGGTCTTTGCAATATTGCCGAATCAGAATGATCTTTGCAATAAATACAAAAAACTGAACGAAAATGCTCAGAGTTATAGTCAAAGTATCATTTATCATAGTGAAAAGCAATCTAAATTTAGCTGACACTGGCAAATTGTTATCATTGGTATGATTGATAAGAATCAAGGCAAACAAGCATCTTGCAATATACTACTTCCAATTATTTCACAAAGCAGTCATTTATTCCATCGATTTGCCATCATTTCCATTTGTATATACAGTAGAGTGAAAAACGCTTTTAGTCCATACCGACAGTAATATTGTGATTCGCAATGAGGTGAATATACTCTACGCGTTTCACTCACTATTGTCTTGGTAATGAATGTTCTGCAAAATCCCCCTCAATAACGATTAACATTCCAGAAATGTGTTGGCAAATCAGCAAGTATATTTATTTGATTGCGAATTACAATTTTACGATCGATATGGACTAAAAACGTTTTTCACTCGACTGTAGCGCAAATGAAGAACAATAGTCTGGGTCTGAGTGGCATCGCGTGAGCCATAGATTCTGTGCTTCAGTACAATCACTCAAATGAAATATAAATAATATTCAAATTCTTCCCATTATTTCCTTTCCTTTACGTGACTTGACGTTGAATTTATTGCATTTGAATGGCTATCGAACTAAAAATATGCTTTTAATTAATCGATACGAAAACAATGCGAAACAATGCCAACCAATGGTCTAATGATTACAAAATCATTATCAGATGTCTGATAGGTCTGCAATTATCAAGTTCAAATAACTTATAAAGTTCTTAAATGATTCCATGTCATTTAAATACAAAATTAAAAATCAAGTTCAATCGGCAATCGAGAACGAATGGGCACTGAAATCGGCACTGAAATCATTATCAGTGATGACAACAGTGTGTCTTGGTCAGTTCAGATTTGTTAACTCTAGCCCAATCATTGAGCAATCGAATCAGACCAGAACGATGTCCACACAGCATTGATTTTGAATAAATAAACTAGATTAATTTGTATGTAGATTTTGTATGCCATCTCAATATATCAAACTCTAATTATCTCTCGAAATGTATTGGAGTTTTAGAGGTATTAATATTCGAGATCGATATGAATATTCTATGAAAATCCATCGGCGACTAAGTGGCTGACTCTCCCACGCCTCCGATGATTTGAACTTGGCTCAAATTCTGCCACGCAATAGCCAATTAGTTTGCATGAAAATATTCTTTTAAATTGATTTACATATAAGCATGCATTATTTTGATTAATTTGAAATGCCCAGGAATATTAAAAGTAATGTGAAAGTTTATAATTTCAAAAGTCCACTAGTAAGTAGTTTTAAACGAGTAATTGAAGTTTCGCATGAATACTAACCAACATTAATATAAACTAGTCGATAGCCTTGGTGCCACTCGTGTCCAAATGGCACCAATCACGCCAACTCAGCCCATTCGACCAGACAATACAAATTGACAACCAATTACCCATCAAATTTTGGTTTACCACCAAACGAGACATTGAAATGAAATTCAATTCGCTTAGAGTCGAGTTAATCCTGGTTTGGATTCTTTTCTATTGTAGTTTATTTCGACTGTTGTTTATCTTCCAGTCCAGTACTGACGGAATATTCCAAACAGAACTCGATTCAAATTTTATGCAATAGTCGACTCGTTATTCAAATAGAGTTTACTTTTATTCGTTCGAAAACGACCCGAAAACTCAATTTTACGAAGAAATGGAAAGCAATAAAGAGATTGAAATCAACGAAACGGAAAACCATAGCCTTATCGAAAATAATTGTGTTAAAGGAGAGGTCAGTCTCTCTGTGAGCGCTTCCCTCTCCTACAGAACTAATTCAATGGAATCGGTGCCCGACGAGGGCTCGGGTGACCTCATCTGGCATAACGTGCGATATGTCGTTCAGAAGAAGCGTTTCCGTAACTCGCAAATCAAAATTACTGAACTGATTCGCAACGCCAGTGGAAAAGCTCTTTGCGGTAAAGTCACTGCCATTCTGGGCCCGAGCGGTGCCGGGAAGACAACTCTATTGGAATGCATCGCCGGTCTGCGGTCGGTGGGTCTGACCGGAGACATATACGTCACTTCGGGACCGACTGAGACTAAAATTGCATTTTGCGGACAAAAGGACTATCATTTGGAAGCGCTTACTGTTTACGAAACTCTTTTGTTCGCATCCAAACTGAAGAATTACAACAAAGAGGTGAACAACAACGCCCAGTGGAGCTCACAGGAGCACAACCGAGTGGTGGCCGACCTCCTCAACCAGTTGGGCCTCGACTCGTGCGCCAAAGTGCGGGCTCAGTCTTGCAGCGGAGGTCAAAGAAAGCGTCTGAGCATTGGAGTGGAACTCGTCTCCAGACCTAACATACTATTCCTCGATGAGCCGACTTCGGGTTTGGACAGCTCTTCTTGTTTACAAGTGGTCAAACTTCTACGAGTTCTATCAAGAGGCTCGAAGATGCTGCAGCCCATGGTGATAGTGGCCAGCATCCATCAGCCATCGGCGATGGTCGTCAATCAGATCGATTATCTCTATGTTATGTCGACCGGCGGGCGTCCGATATATTATGACCCACCGGAACAACTGACCACAACTCTAAGCTCTTTCGGTCTGACGTGTCCGGTGTACGAAACGCCCACAGACTTCGTGGTGAGCGTTGCGTCGGGCGATCACGGGATTAATGTGATGGAGAGAATGGCATTCAATCAGTTGGAGAGAAGCGGTTACTTCCACGAAGTGCCTGAAGACAGTACTCCGGTCTTGAAAATAGTGGAGAAGTCGAGACGTGGTTCGCACCCATTCTTCCGCCACTTCTGGCAGCTCCTGGTGCGGACCAATCTGTCGATTTGGCGTCAGCCACAGTTGACCGCACTTCGCCTCTTCACCACAGTGGCCATCGCGACCATGGTTTCGCTCATTTATGCCAACCCTATCGGTCAGTCGGACGGCTGCACGGAGACCATGCTCTTGGACTTCGATGTGATGCGACCGATGGGTGACTGTCTGTCAAACATGGGGTTCCTATTCTTCTCGGTCTTCTTCATCGCGTTGTCGTCAATGATGCCGACAATACTGACGTTTCCCTTAGAGATGAATGTCTTTCTCAGAGAGCGGGACAACGGCTGGTATTCTTGTGGCGCCTACTATATCGCCAAATCTTTGGCTGACATTCCATACCAAGTGAGTCCGAGAATGCCTTCCGAGTAGTGATGTTAAATTTAATTAAATAGATTTTCGAGTTAAATATTTAATTAAATATTTATTTTATTTAATAAATTTATTAAATATATTAAATTTATATTTCCGATTTTTCCTTCATTCAATTGGATTTAAACTATATTTTAACTCATTTAACACCAAATTAGTTGTATTTTAACTATATTGAGGCTTGATTCATCTAATTTAGGCCATTTTAAGCTCAAAAATCTAATATAACTGAATTTTAAGTGGAAATTCCCTGTTTTCCTCGAGACGTAATTTAGACGTCATTGATTTACTTGGTTAAATTTATTAAATTTACTTAGCCTTTCAAATGGCGACCCGCTTGGCCAATTTCAGATCGCGACCCTCGCCATTTTTATCCTGCAATGAACGTAAACAAACGGCAGAGAAAAATACACACAAAAAATTTACATTTTAAATTGGAATTGTAGCACCAAACAGATACCAATGCAGTTACACACAAAAAAATGCAGTTTTAATGGTTATGATTAATAAGAAATCATTTATCAATTATCACAAATTGAGTTTTAAATATAGAATTATCGCAAAACATATATACAAATGACTAAATACAAATGACTAATGAAAAAACTAGATTATTTAGGACTACCATAAGTTGTACAAATGGGACAAATGAATGAAAAATTATCCAACAATTGGTCATTTGTCATATCACGTGCTTGGGGATCACATTCTTTGTGAAACCAACGAGGACAACCCTTACATTGAAACCAAATAGAGTTGGAATCACCGGTTTTAAGACATATTTGACAGAAGACTTCAAAATTATGAATAGTGTCATCACGTTTGGGCTTCGTATAATTGAGTTTATTTTAACTTCAATAAAAATGTAGATACAATCAAATTAATCTATAAAAACTCTCCGCCTTTCGGCATTGAAGCGGTTGTTATAGTCATTTGCATGACTCGTGTCCGGCGGACACACTATAGCCGAGGCGGGTATCGCATACTTAAGGCACAGATATCACATAAGTTTAAAGATGATGAGATGACATTGCTTGTAACAAATATGTTGGGTAATGATATATAAAATAAACTAAATAAGTTACAAATTGCTTAGTGAGCCCAATTGCATTGGGTGATTGAGGCTCTGGTAAAATATAAACTAGTAACAAAATGACTTAAAACCGGGTAAAAGGCGTCACTCGTGACACAACTAGATAGAAGTATGACTAAAAACAATACAAAATTGCGAATAAATATACAATCATTGCATGATGATTGCAAAATTACAAAGTTGTGTAAGACTAAGTATGATAAAACAGGAGTGATATTACTCATAGTACGAGAGCTACAATATGTTTGATATATTAGGTAAAAGAGATCAAAAGTGATAAAAAAGTTGTGCGAAAGACTGATTAAGAGAGTGGTTGAGCGCCAGAAACGACTCATTGAGCGGCAGTCAGCGCCAGTGTAGTGGTTATGGGTGATCGGAGGCGTGACCTGATCATTGACAACTGGTACGAGTGAGTGCAGGGCAAGTGTGCTGTCGAGTGAATGACCTTGTTGACTCAGGGCAGGTGAGGCACTAACCTTGCATGAAGTGACAAAATTATTTAGCATTAAATATGAGAGAACAAGAGTGCTATCAATCCTGATGTAAAAACTACAATTTGTTTGATTGGTTTGGCAAAAGAAATCATAAATTGTGGTAAAATTGTGCGAAGGACTGAATGAAGGGGTGGTTGAGGGCCAGAAGCGACTCAGTGCTGTGCTGTGCCGCTGTTGTAGTGTGCAGTCCGCCTGCGCTGTCTGACACCGCTCACCAACACTGCACTGTTCACAAACACTATTCCCTTCTTCGGCCGCCGGCCGCACAAACACATAACCATTGTTATCGCTCTCGCGTCTATTCATTGCTGGCATTGTGGTCATCCATCACTACACTCGGCAGGTTTTCCTCCACAGTCGCATCTGACGGCACTGATAGCCGATCTGTCCATTTGTCGCCTGTGCTGTCCAGAAAACGGCACAACTTATCTCTGAGTGAGCCGTTCTGCACCACTTCGGCCAGTGTCGCGACTCCTTGCAGTCCAGCGGCAGCTCTCTCGGTGGCGAACTTTCGGCAGACCAGCACTGCGTGTTTCGGGTCGTCTCTCACGTGGCACAGCGGGCATTGTTCGGGTTCTTGCGGTCGAATGCGATGCCTAAAGGAGCCGAAGTCGCCCATCCCTGTCAACACTTGCGTGAATCTGCCCCCAATTAGAGGCGGGGCTGGGCTCACGGCGGGCCAGAGACCATACGTGTGTCTGCCTTTGGTCGAGTCTGTCCATCTGGTCTGCCATTTGGCTACCGCTGCTTCTTTGGCTTTCTGCTTGAGGGCCGGCATTGAGTGCAGACCACTCGGGACCACAATCACGTCCGTGGGAGTCGATGGGTGCGGACCAGTCACGTCCGGGATATAGACCTTGTCCCTCAACTCTTTGGGCAGTACGGCCAGTTGGTCTGGCAGATCTCATCCATGTCTCGTGGCGCTGATTGTGCATCTCGTGGCGATCACCAGATCTTGCGGCAACCAGCCCGAGAGGACGTGCGCTGCCTCGTGAGACACACACTTGTAGGCGCCGGTCAGCATAAGCATGACTTGCCGTCTCACGTGCCAAAAGCCGACCCTATTGCCAATGTGCGGCCGAAAGGGAGCCACCACTTCCATGCCGTATAACAACATCGGGTCAATGACTGCGTTCATGACACGTCTGAGTTGAGTCCTCTTTAGTCGCCACTCGAGTCTGGCCGCAATCTTCCTTAGCGCGTTCGCCACGTGCAGTGCTCGGTCACAGCGGTAGTTCACGTGGTCTTTGAACCACATGGGGCCGTCGATGATCACACCAAGAACTTTGAGCGACTTGACTTCGCTCAGTTGCGCGCCATTCAACACAAACGGGCGCCGGCTTCCATGTTGGGATCCCCTCCTGAGCGCTACTGACTTGGACGGATTGAACTCAATACACACTTCTTTGGCTCTTTCGAAGATTCGTTGTAGCGATTTGTTAATTCGCTTATTGAAGTGACCAATCAGCTGCAAATCATCGGCATATGCGACCAAGTCGCACTCTGGCTCGAGCACAGTGGACACCACATGGTGTCATACAGAATGTTCCATAGGAGTGGACCGCTGGACGTTCCTTGAAGCACACCTTGAGAGACGTTTCTGGTCACTGAGTGCGTGCCCACAGTGGCTGTCACTGTCCGGTTCGAGAGGAAGGCCGAGACCAGACGGTAAATGTTCTTCGGTGTGTGTCTGCGTCTCAAGGCCTGAAGAAGAAGCGATGGTTGTGCCGAATCGAAAGCGCCGGCGATGTCCAGCGAGACGATCGCAACTTGACTGTATTCTTTACCCTTAGTTCCGGTGAAGGTGCTCTTGAACTTGTCCAAGATGGCATGCAACGCCGTCATTGTGGACCTCATGCGCCGAAAACCATGTTGTCTTGTGCTGAGCGGGGCCTTAGTGTCCACGTGATGCGTCAGTCGGTCAGTCATGAGCCGATCCAAGAGTCGCGCCAACACCGGCTGAAGTGAAATCGGCCTGAATTTCTTGTGGCCAACCGCGTCAGAGCCGGGTTTCGGGAGAAAGCGGACAACCGAGTTCCTCCAGCAATGCGGGAAGACGCCCCTGCTCAAGCACGCGTTGAAAAGGGCGAGCAACCATGGGGTCAGCTGAGACACTCCCTCCTTGACCATTTCGCCGACAATTCTGTCCTCTCCGGGCGCCTTATTGCGACCCATTCGGCCGACGGCTCTCCTCAGCTCTGCTTCGGTGAAGTCCAGATCGTCAGGACTCGCACAGTCCTCAAGCCATGATTGGGCTTCAAATGACTACGTTTCTGAGATTTTTGTTTTGGTGACTTTCTAGGTGTCACCTGAAAAGTTTGTCGGGAACTTGAAGTTTGTAGTTCTGCAATCGTGTTGAGTGGTTCATTTGGTTCCACCGGGCGGGCAAAGCCAGATCCACGACTAAAGCGAGTTTTGTTATCTAGTCAAATTGTGAATTTTAAGTAAACAGTATACACGAACAATAATATACCTATTTTTCGTTTCGTTGGATTATTTGCGGCCAATTTGATGTCACTTATCAATTTGTTAACTTTATTAACAGTGAAACTAACGAGGGGTTCGTCAGGCGATTCGGCTTCCAATAGTTCGAACTCTTCTTCTTTAGCTGACAGCAAATCAAACCCTTCTTCTGAATAGGGAAGTGAAGCCGTCATCAGATTGTCATCAATTGCACTAGAATTGATTCCGTCTTCGGTCCAGACACCCGAGATATGAAATCCTCGGCGGAGCCATTTGGTGTCGATTCGGTCCCAAACTTCACTTATTAATTTGGCGAATTGACTTCGTTCAAATGATTTTGGAGAATATTGTTCTCTGAATAACTTTTTAATAGCACTCTTGAATGGACCGAAAAAAGAACGGTCAAGCGGTTGCAGAAGATGAGTGCTGTGACTAGGGAAAGTCAGAGGCAAAACGTTGTATTTGGTGATGAGGTCACGAAAATCTTTGTTCATATGTGTGCTGTGACCATCCATTATGAGCAAAATTGGCCCGTTGTAATTGGCCGGTCTTCTTGCTTCGGCTTCAGGAACGAAGACCTCTTCAAACCATCGGTTAAACAAATGATTATTGATCCACCCTTTACGAGAAGTGGTATAAAACGCATTATCCCAAGATTTCCAAGAATCAGGGATCTCTTCTGGTGGTTCTTTGAAGATAATCATCGGTTTGATTACTTCACCAGTTGCGTTACCGCACACAAGTAGTGTAGTGAAGTCGAAATTGGCGTTGTCTTGTGTTATAAAGTTGTGAAAAACACCTCTTGGAAGCACAACTTTCACTCCTTGAGGTCCAAATTTAATTCCGGTTTCATCACAGTTATACAATATTTGTTTGATTAGTTCTCTATCACAGGTATTGTTCACTGATAAACCGGTTTTGTCGATCATTTCAGTCAATAATTGATAGAAGTCATTCAATTTCTCACGATTTGGCACTTTAACGTATTTGAATGACACAACTCTTGCACTGATTTTGTGAATTTCTGAGTGGTTTTTCAGAAAACGCCAAACCCACGTAACACTTGGTTTGTTCACATTTTGTCGCCCTTTTGTCTTCAGAAGTGTTTCACACCACTCACAAATGTCTTCCGGCTTAATTGGTTGTCCACAAAGAGCATAGAGTGTTATAAGTTTAATAAATAATTGTTCCTCTTCGGGGTTTAACAACTTTTGAGCACCACCTCTACCAACTACCTCTCGTGTAATCGCCCTCTTGAACCGATTCTTGCTGATACCAAACCTTCGAGCGATTTCACAGTATGGTGTCTAATGAATTTAAATAATATTAATAAAAAAAATTTACCAATATGATAAATACCTGGATATGACCCGAATCGTTAACTATTGCCAATCTATTCTCATCTAAGCCCCCTGCAAGTCGAAAAACCTCTATCGCCTCTTTGAGGTTTAGATCACTTTCCTAATAGAAAAATATGGTTTATCAATGGCATATAATTTTTTCACCCATTATGTGTCAGCTATTACACCCCATTACCACCCACTTAACACCAAATATTTCCCCCTATAAAATATTCCGAAAGAATTTTTAAATTAACTTAAGCCATTCTAAAGTTGTAAAAACTCATTTTCAGTGTAATGAGTGCTCTTGGTCGATTTGTTTTACAATTTTCAACAGTTTTATTATTTTTTATCAATTCACTGTTGGTCATTCTAAATGGTTATGCAATAAATTCTTGTTTAAAATAATTTTGCGGAAAATTTCTAAAATGATTATTAAAACTGCATTTTTTACGACTTAAAGAGAAGTATATAGTTTCGCTGAACCCCCTCGCCCCCCGCCCCCACCCTCCCCCCTAGGAGAAAATCCCGTTGCTAGTGTAGGGTAAATATTTTTGAAAGGCGATATACTTCACCCCGCTGCTAGTGTAGGGAAATTTCCCATTGTAGCCTAAGGATGTTAAGCCATGTTAATTAGTCTATGGGAGATGTGCCCATGTCAAGTCTATGGGAGATCTAATACCATGTTAAGTCTACGGAGATCTACTAGCGAGTTATACTTCGGTTTACTAGCGAGTATTAAAATATAGCTTTCAATTAGGCTTTGTTACTTTAAGTCGTTGGTATAGCGTTCTGCGAACCCTTGTTTTGTGTGTAGAAACGAATTTAAGTCAAACTGGACCTATACATTAGAGTATTGTCGACGCGGATTGGTAAGTGTTCAGGTTACATCCACTTGTACTTACTTTTGTATTGTGAGCCATGAGAATTGATTTAATTGACTAAATCACATTAAATTAACTAATTGTTGAAACACTGAAAGCATGGCTTCAGTCACACAATGCAAACACGACTGATAGCAACGCCTCTATCGTCGCCGGTCGTCATAAGAAAAACTCCAAGCAGGTCTCCATTTGAAAGGCTAAGTTATATTTGGTGTCTAAAATATTTTAAATATTTAATTAAATATTTAACGTTAAATTTATTAAATTTTGACCACTCACAACCCTACTTCCGAGTCAACAAAAGCCAACTCGAGATAATTCCCTGTATTGAGTCGTTTGGAAACAAAAGTGTTTTTAAAAAAATGTATTATTTGCGAGAAATAAGATTTACTTTTTGTTGAATTTGTAATGAGACGAGAATCAAAAGCCAAGTCTTGGGATTTGAGATGAGTTGTGTCAACAGTCGAAATGCAGGCCTTCTCTCATAAGAATAAGTGCCTCCAACTCAGGCCAACAGACCATTCAAGTCATGAATTTTTAAATATTAAAACTTTCGAGACTTTCTTCGAGTTTAATAGAAGTAAACTTTTATCAAATAATATAATTCAGAGCCTTTGAATATATGTCGACACATCTGAACTCAAGGCCAGACATAGAGCTCAGAGACTCAATGCAGACAAACCGGAAGTGATTTCCGTTGCAGTCAATTGAATGAACACAACGTTTCACTTCATTGATATTAAATTTGTTATCAATTGAATTACGATTTGAATAAAATTTAATTTGATTTGTGACAACAATTGATGTCAACCGACGACTCGCCAGACAATTGGACACAAGAAGTGTCCGCAAGTGAAGTGCCGGTCAATCACGTTATGGACATCAACGACAGCGACAGTGACTTCAGTGACCACTCGGACGACAACACCGGCGGAGACTATAAACTGTTGGCCGCCATAGACTCGGCCGCAGCCGACGGGCAGCCGATGGCTACCAATGATAACACTCTATACTATCCGCACAACTATTCGGTAGCCGAACACGAGTTGGTCAACACTTCCACAGCCAGTGCTGACACCGAACTGACCAACACTTCCACAGCCAGTGCTGACACCGAACTGACCAACA
>JAQGBE010000049.1:0-35908 GCA_034698225.1 Scheloribates latipes | reverse complement strand
GAAATTATCGGAGTCGACGATAAAGAGCTAACTGGCAGTCATCCCATGTTCGACATCCCCGATGGCTGAGCCACGAACTAATGCCCCGGTCCTCGCACTGGGTGTCGATGTCGTTCACACTGACACCCGAGTGACTCCAACAGATTACTAGCTTGTGCTAGCTCACAATCTGTTCAGTCATCTTAAACAAACCAGATTGTGAACCTGTGTGAACGAGTTAACTATTTATTTTCGTTAATTAAAATATTTGATAATTAAAACATAAAATATATGGCAATCAGTCGTTAAAATTTTTTTGATTCAGATTAAAATTGAGCTCAACATGTGAGGTAAAATAAACTTAAATATTGAGCAAAAAATCAAAATACAAGATAAAAAGTTTGAACACAAAAGCAATGATTGTAAAAACCATTTGTAAAGAATACCTTGATATGTCATATGAGGAATGTTGTAAAGAAAAAAATAAAAAATAACCCTGATAACTGATAAATAAATTGAACACATAATACGAGAAATGCCTTAATAGTCAACAATCGCTATAAAAATACTTCACAATAACTTCAAACGTCAACAAATTTAAATCTCATCGGTTTGTTGGGAACATTGATGAGTCGAGTCTTGACTCCAATGTCTCCATAATTGTATTGAATACTGAAATTCTGGACAATTTTGGCCAAAAGGACAAACAATTCCATTTCGGCGAACCTGCGGCCCAAACACATTCGGGGGCCGTAACCGAACGGCAGTAATACAAAAGGAGACGGTTTGTGAGCACAGATCTGGTCAGAGGTATTGGGTTTGAGCCATCGTTCGGGAATGAAAGAGTGAGGGTTCGGGAAATATTCCGACTGTCGACACGAGACCTGGTTGTGAGTGATTATTTGCATTCCTTTCGGTACCGTATAGTCATTGATCACAATTTCCTGAGTGTTTACTCTCCCGACGCCTATCGAGACGGGAGTCAAACGCATCGTCTCTTTGACGCAAGCCTTCAAATAAGGCATTTGAGACAACTTATCCATACTTATTGTGTCAGATATAGACTCGAGAACTGAATTGATTTCGTTCCGCAAACGGTTCTGACACTCAATATTCCTGGACAAGTGATACAATGCAAAGCCGCCGCTATAAGTAGTGGTGTCGATGCCGGCCACGAATAGGTCCTCTATAGTGGTCAACAGATCCTTCGAGTCAATGGACGGATTGCTGAGTGATTGTGACAAAAATGAATCGCCATTTTGATTGTCTTTCAATTGAGTTTTCTTCAGATCCAGATATTTTGTGATAACCTTATTCATCGAGTCTTGAGCCGAGACTAACCTCTTGTAATCACTTGTCTCAGAGGTCTTCCAATTGTCAGTACTTTCAGTCTTCATAATCGCTTCATTTGACTCGTGAGCTGCCGTTATCATGATCTTAGCGTCGGTGACATCACCGGATTTGTTTTTCAGACATCCGAGTCTTGAGTCAAGAGCTAAGACACCGGTATTCTCGAGTGACCACAAGTATAGCTCATTGATAAAGTCAGACATCTCGAGGCTGGAATCGCGGTTCTGTCTGATGACGTCGATGAGGTCTTCGGTGATTGACTGACACTCTTTGACATAAGAGGATACACACGTCGGGTTCAGTAGGTATTGGAATTGTTTTCTCAATCGATACCATTCGTGTCCATTTTCGGGAAAGAGTCCGCCGGACCGGTACTTCTCGGGTCTATCGGTTCTGTACTTAAGTAGCGCCCTATGGCTTCGCCGCACCGGATATTTGCCATCCATTCTGAAGACAGACTCAATGTCTTTCGGGTCGAACACGTGAAGTATGGTTAGATTGCGGTCAACCACTTCTCTGACCACTTTACCGAACTTGCGCAAATTGAACTCGGCGTTCTGGTCCATCTGGTCGACCCTGTATTGGCCTGAAAAGATAGTACATGATAAGAGCGGTTGTCACGAGTCAATTAGTACCGATTAGAGGCAAATATCTCCATTTGTTTCCGATCAGTGGCAATGGTTTCGGGCCTGGAATGCGGTCGAAGCTCTTCAATGTAGTCACCGATTGTTTGTCTGAATTGATTGCAATTGAACTCCAGTTCCGATTCACTGCACCGAACAATCGCTTCATTGTCTTCATCGGGACGTCCGGTGAGTGACCTGTCAGTCACCACATGCCACGAATCGGCGCCTCTTTGTCTTCCACTGAAGAATTTGCCTGTTTTTGCACAAACAGTGTCTCTCAATGACAACAACTGTTGCACAGAATTGACGTCAACTGTGGCGCCAGTTATGCCCTCTGAGGACGCGGTAACACACGTCAGCCCCAAAGTGATCATTCAGAAGACGACAATATTAATAAAATTAGCTTGATATTTTTGTTGAGATGGCCGAGATCATACCTTGATGTTTCGCGGTTGTTGCATACTTAGGTTAGGTTATCAGTTCTTGGTATTTTTGGAACTTTTAGTTTGACTCTCAGGAATCCACCATGGTGTTCAGCCTGACAATTAATCTTTGATTGATTCAATCTTGGAACAATCGAACCCAAAGAAAAATTGGCGCCACGAAGATAATCGGGTAAGATTATGCACACTTTCAATTATTAAGCTAAATATCAATGACCTAGAACAAGGCTTAATTAGAATCACTGATCACTGATCCTGTTTGCAATTGCAAATAATTGGTGCAATTAATCCAAACACAATGTGTCTAATGTCTGTCAGATTTATGACACAATGTCTGTCATTTGGTTCATTGTCTGCAATCAATCGGTTTATCGGCCATAAAAAAACTTTTCCTAATGTTATCGCGCATTGCATTGTACTGCCAGTCAGTGAACGGCAATCGCCATCGAGTGTCACGACTGAGCTCTCGATTGTCAGTCCTAATGGTTTGTCTCAATCAAAAGCAGTGACAATAACTTCTATATCTAGTTGTGTGCCAACAGCGGCGAGCGATCACACACTTTGTGTCACAAGTGGCACACCAGAGGTGGTCCAGTGGTCCCGCTTTTTATAAAGTTTTGTCACTTCCCGACACTTCCCTCTATTAATGCATTTTATACCCGAAAAAGTTGTCTATACTCTGCAGTTGTAGTAAATTTGGAGAACATTTGCTTTGGCTATGGCTTTAGCACCGGTCCTACACTGCCTGTCCTCTGCCTCTAACCAATGGTTCGGTTCCGTGTGTGGGGTTTGAGGCGAGCGTTGTGTCCGTCAGGCCATCAATGGGTCTGTGAGTGAGTGCCAGCGCTGGGCCTCAAGTGGCACAACAGCCACAGCACCGGTCGTCCACTCTATTGGGATCAGAGCCGATGAGAGGCCACTAATTGGTCGCCAAATATAACATTTAAAAAAGTTTGTACCCAAGAATCGATTCATTGACTGTCAATATCCAATATCTTTCGACTAATCCCAAAGTTATTGGACTCGCGATAATGGCATCGGTGGCTCTGATCCAGCAATCATCTGTCACTATGGCGCAGATCGAGTGATAACAATGCCTTCCATGCATTCAATTGCCGGTCCACTCCTTGACTGACGCTTATCTCAAGACATAGCGCACCGCATATGAAGAGATATGTCGACTGCAAAACCTAATGACAGTTATCTCGGACTTGTTTTTTCGCTACCAATCGATAAACTCATTAATTAAGTTCATTAAGTGTTTCGGTTGTGACGAAAAATACTTGAGAATAGGTTTGCCAAAGAGCCATAAAAGCTAAGCAAACAGACTAAATGAGGGCACCGGCGGCTCCATTGCCAGGCCCTCAATGCCAGACCTGTCCTCACCTTTGGTGGCCATTCGGAACCAATCGCTGCAACAATGCGTATCTTGTCTTAGGCCAGGAAACCAGTCCTTTGCGAAAGAATTTGCGATCTCTTCGTCTGTCCATTACTCCAAATCATAATTTCAAATGCATTTCAACTTTTAATTTCAATTTCGATTCAATATAAAGCTTGCTCAAGACAAATTAATCAACTTCTCTTGCTTTGAACTTGACTTATCTGAAAAGGTAATTCAAAAAAAGAATATAATTCATTCTATATATAGAAAATATGAATTAATTTTGTTTTCAATAAACAAAAAACGAATTAAAATAAGAAATTTATTCTCATTGAAAGTTTTCTTTCACCTCTTGGTTGGCCAAGGTGGTCGCTTGATTGTAATCAGATAGACTCTATCTCTCGATCAGAACAACCTGGCACACCTGAAAGCGAGACCAGTTTTCTCTCAATAGATAGGAAAGAAATGATGGAATAATTAAAAGTTGATAATTGTTTTTGGCGAACGAACTGGCAATCGATTGAATTAATATGAAATAATTGCCTTGCTAATTCAGATGTGAGTCTCATAAATTCTGATCGCACATCACAAGCCATGTCAGTTGTGCGGAGACGACAGTTCGTGACCTAAACGGACTCAAATGAGAGCCACTAATGAGTTATTATCATTAGACACGACATTTCGGGCGAAACTGACAATCGGATAAATTATACCTAAATTATACCAAGGTATAGGGTAGAGGGTAGAAGCAAAGGTGAGACCGATATAAAAGGTATTTATTATTATTTTCACAGCCGATAGAAAGCGATTGCCTTTGCATTAGCGCCGATCGCAGTCAAAGACCGACCGAAGCCATTGCCAACTGATATAACACTAGCGATACGTTCGGCTCTTCCTCTTCAAGAGCTTCGATCTCTCACTAGTCGGTAGTTTTTGGTTTAGGGAACTCTTCAGATGAATATATGGCTCTCAGTCTCACAGTGTGCTCACAATTGTGTCTTGCCTTAAGGCAAACGTGCAATTAAGGCAACACAGATATAATGGGGGCGACAGTTCCCACTAACACTCTCTCCGCTCTCCAGAGGCTCTCCAGAGCTGACCAGATCCTCACCAGAGCTCAGGTGAATCCATGAGCGCTGAGGAGAGCCTAATGTTTGAAAACTATCGTTCAGTTAATGAATTTTTCGGTCGGTTTTTATTTTGGGATACATTCCTGCGATTTATGACACCAGAGGAACACAACTGGTCTGCGATCGCCACTCAGCCACCGATAAGAGCCAAATGAGAGACCGAAAGCGGACAACAAATTAAAATTCATTAACTCTAGGCTCAAAATTTCTCTCCTCATTTGGGGTCATAGATAATGCCCCTCAGTATATATATACATACCTGGGCTATAATTGTGTTCACACATTAGCACTAAAGAGAACTTTATTAAGAATATGCATAAATCGCGGCATAAATAGAGTTAAACTCAGTTTGTCTGCAGTTAGGCCCCAAACAGCAGTTTTGTTGCCCAAAAGTTTTATTTTATGGCCCAAAAAGTTAATTAAAAGTCTAATTAAGGCATTTGACGAATCAATTAGTCCGGGGAATAATCGAGTTAATAATGTTGGGCTCGTTTGGTGGCATTACAAAACGATCAGATAAGACGTCAATTTCAAAATCAGCGAACAATTCTCGGAATTAGTACTTTAGAAGAATCTTATCCTCAGTTGAAATATTATGTTATAATAAAATAGTGATATAATATTTTGACAATAAGAGTGTCGTATCGGCGAAAATAACAATTATCGAATTAGGTAAAAATGTAGAGGATATTAGACGATTGCCAATACTATTATGTGATAGGCGACAGACACCCGGCTTACGGCTTATGGCACACAATAGCCAACACACGGATAGGAATTGCGGGATTCCGGAGCTCGACGTTTGCCAACTCTCGGTCTGACATTGAAAGACAGTTTCAATTGTTTGCTGTAATAGCTATTTAAGAATACGTATTGTCTTATAATAGCTCGCAATCAGAAAAACCACTATTTCTTTATGCTATCAATAAAATTCAATATTTTTGGCACAGAATTCCTGGACTTTTTGTTGTTGATTGCATTACATTATATTAGAGACAATTATATATTTGATTAGTGGCAACACTCATGAGATAAGTTGGGTTGGAATAGCCAAGATATGTTGTCTGACTGACTGATTGAGAGTAATTTAATCTAATAAGCAATTGACTGCATATACGGACCGATCATCTCATCACTCAGTTGTTGATAAATGTCTGCCTCGAGTGGCGAATCTCATCTCCACTCGTCTCTCACATGACTATTGTTTCGACAGATCGACTCTTTTTGGTAATTCAATTATGCGAATCGCGATTCCACTGTTCGGGACATAACTGTCAATGAATTGGACATAAATTCTGAGTGCAATACCGCAAAAGTTAAATAAATTATCTTGCTGAAAAAAGGCCGCAATGGTCTGTTTGCTGTGTGCGTGAGAGAGAGACTGGCATTACCTAACACTCGCAATATTTATGTTGATTTGATTTGATGTTGATTTATACCGATAACTCATGCTTGCAATCAATTTGAGCGAGGCATGCCACCAAGGTAGATTCCACTCCCGGCTAAAATCTGCTGACGACAACAGTGATTGTCTTAACTGTTGATGTGAGTCAGTTGACAGAAGGCATCTCACCTGAGCTGATCAGACAAATCAAAGCCCAACTGATCTCAACTATCAAAATCATATGTTCTTCCGTATCGTAAGTCAACAATAATTGAAGAACAATTGCCAAACACCTATTATCCTGGCAAATGAAAGTTGTCAAACTAATCATCATGCTGATTCATATATATTTTTCGCTTAGACGAGTGCGCTATTATCAAGACCCAATTTCTAAAAATAAAAGTGTTTTTTTACGAAATGTTTGATTATCTCGCGAAGAAGTAGAAGACTTGTCAAGGTTTATGGCCAGAGCGTGGCTACAATTCAACTTGTTGATCTTCTAAAGAACAACAAAACTTTTCTAAAGACAGTGTGTTATTTGTCTTTGCACTTGGAGGCAGGCATTTGTTGTTAAGTGTCGTCTCGATATTCAAACAAATGTAAAGAACAAAAATTATTTTCCATCCCGTGTTTCGCTGGAATTACTGCTCACTTGTCTAATATATATAATTTCGATAATTAATTTCGAAGATCACCGTATAATCCAAGGTCTTTATGCCCGGACAAGTGGGGGTCGCAAATGTGATGATTGTGTGGATTGCTATTTGTTTTTTAAGTGCATTCGCAGCTCTCGAGTGCTGTGAAAATTGGAAAATTCAATTAAACGATTAGAACCAGAGATAGAGTGAACACACAAATTATTATTTAACCGAAAAGGAGCGCAAAAATTATATTATAATAGAAAAATGTCACGATTTGTCTGATTGAATGGCGAGATAGGAATAAATCAGATCCGATGCCAACACTACAGATACCTCTCCCCCACACCGGCTATGAGTTGGCAAACATTGGAGGCATCGGAGAAGAGGGACAGCAGAGGAGAGCCACAGATAGATAGATAGGAATAGGGATAGGAATGTGTGAACTACTGAGGGAAGAGAATTCAAATAAAAAATTTTGTTTTTATTTAAACAAACCAATTGTTTATTTGCACAAACGCTTTGTGCTTATTGTTTTCGGCTAATTATTTGAACTGTTTGGCTGAATAGGCATAATTGTGCAGAATTGTGCACGATCAGTTCTGATGCCGAATGAATTGCTGCCATACACACAACCAGAGGACAATACATACACAGAAGACAAACGAGACATTAGTTTTGCGATAAGACATCTGAATAAATATCATTAGAGTTGGGCCGCAATCGAAGCGATGCATCAAATTATGTATTCACACAACACATTGAGACAACAGAATCACTGTTTAGTTGCCAATTGTGTGAATCGCGTCCGACAATCGAAATCCAATACAATATTACGCCAACTGTTGTGTGAAGCGATTGCCAGTTGAGTGCCGAGAGCATTGACACTAATGCCCGGCTCACACACAACACAACACAAATCACACACTAATCAAACAAATCTGGGCAAATCTAGCATGCCAATCTGTCAAATTAATCGCTTGAGCAATAAGAGAAGAGTTATATAATCGTCAGACAACAAGGAAACCGATCGGAGTCAATGAGGAATTTAATTTAGCATGACCATTCAAACAGATATACGATTGCGAGACGAATCAACGAACTTATTCTTGCTTGTTGCTTCCAGTCTAGTCGAATGATTAACAATTTTAATGCTAATGTTTATTGGCCGATCAAGATTACAATCAATCATCGTCTGGCATACAATCGCAGCCAACCAGATCCGATTCACCTCGACATCAATTCAATTAGCCATTCAGTCCTAAGTTTAGTTCCAAGACTTGTTTGAACAAAAAACGAGGTAATCCTCGACAATACAGGCTATTATCGGTTAGCAAATCAAATAAACAAAACTATTGTTTATTACATAAGTAGTGACCTTTCAATGCAATGATCAGCCGATTATTGCAAAGCCTCTTAATTATCTGGATCTGTGAGTAATCTGAGCCTCGATTTCAGGCCTTATCTGTCACACAATTCCAGTGTAACCAACAAAAAGAGAAAGACAAAAAAATTCCAACAAATTAATTGCCGGTTTAGACGCGAAATAACCAAAACATAATTAATTATAAATAACAAAATTAATCACCAAGGGCAGCTCATTCACCAATTAATGCACTGCTGAGTCAATCGAAATCTCTAGATCTCAATGAATCAGTGATTTTACTACGAATTATCTAATTCTCTGACTAAAAGTCAATTATTTGTCAATGAATAGGCAATGAATGCGATAATTAAGTCAAAAAAGTTGTTGAAACTGTCGACTCAAGTCATTCAGACGACACAAATAGACAAACACTGAACAAAATTTATGTCTCGTTTGATATTGAAATTCAAATTGGAGTCGACTTTTACTTTACGTTTTACGTTACGAACTATTATTCGACAAAAACAGACTTCAATTGTTTAATTGCAATAAAAGGCAGTGATTGGCGTCGCGGACGGCGTCGGACAGGCATTGGCCACCACTTGACGAGTGGTGTGTTGTAGTGGCGGCACAGCTCTGGCCCTTAATGTTAGTACAGCTGCCGTCAGATTGGATGCAAATCTGATAAAATCAATTCGCAAACTATCGGAACCGAACCGAAACACTCGATAGTCAGTACTCAGTACTCGAGCGACTTTTCTTCATATAGTGGGCAAACATTCGGTAGAGTTCAACACAAATATGACATAATATACAATAGAATAATATTGTCAATCATCACATGTAATGTCAATCAATAGTCAATCTATAGATTATTAATCACACGACGAGTTCACTGGACTGTAGACGAGAGGCCATTAGTTCTCTCATCGGAGACCGAATAACGCATTTTGCGCTGATTTTTCACTAAAATCTTTTTTATGTTTGCAATGGCTCTCGAAGTTACTCCACCATTGATGGCCTGATGGACACAACACACCCTTCAAAGTGGACCGGAATGGAGAGGCGATCCACTACTAGTAGTATAGGCACTACTAATTGTCGGCCCGTTTTTCTCTACTATTATAGAGGCGAATGTCGGCCCAAAATGTCTATAGTCTTCTGGAAACATACAACTAATGGCATAACACGTGTGCCTAAAAGAACGGACCGGCTCTTTGGCTCAGTCTCAAAGTGGTGTATCAGCTCTTGTTTGACTGGCGAGAGACTCAGAGCCAGAAGCAGAGCATACAGTCATACAAAGTCGGTCTCCAGTATTGTGATTGTGAAAAGTGTCACAATTGACAAAACCATTAGCGAAGCCATACATTGGCATACAATGGACTCCTCAGCAAATCCAATCGAGACCTTAGCCGAGCCCCCAGAACTTGTCAAGTTCATTCCTTCTAATCCTTTTAGCCGAACGCCTATCGCCAAACACCAAACACATCCGACCATACCGACCATATCCGATTCGCACCTGTACCTCCAGCACCTCCAGCATGCGTAATGTTTGTGTGAATAAGCAAATCTGTAGAAAATCTCACCAATTCTTGCATCAATTGGCATCACCTTGCCAATTGTGCCCACTGTCTGCCACATGCAAGTGTCAAATGCCGATACACTTTCACATTTCGCACCTCTAATTAACTGCAAAACCGTTGCACTCAAAGTGTGATCGCCTTATCGCGTCTTTCGTATGTAAATATTGATGCAATTGATTGACTAAAATCGGGATTAATTGAAGAGATTGTGGCGAAAGCCTCAGTCAAAGCCTCAATCAAAGCCCCGCCAAAATCGCGCCGATTGACGCAATAAATAGCGTTTTGTCTATTTATAGACTTCTTTTGTCATTTTGTCACAATTGAGAGGATTGTGAGGATTGCGAGGATCGGGTTATTTCACTGATTTCACTGATTTCAGTGAGAGTGGGACACATCACACATCTCACAGGTCTGTGCGTTGTCGTTGTTGGCCAATAATTTATTTGACGCTCTCTTGTGTGGAGTGAAGTGTCCGCACACTGACACTGACAGTGTCTATCTGTGCCTGGGGTACATCGATTATATGGTTAACAAGCCAATGTGCAAGTTTGCCAGTGAGAGGTGAGATATTTTTATTGTTGAGTGCCAAACATGCAAAGCATGTCCGACACAGGGCTGGCAGTGAATGGCCATCAGATCCAGTGCTGGAGAGACGACAATCCATACTCTTATATGACATTAAGTCCCAAGCGATAAGTCGTTGCGATAAAAAGTCAGACGAATTATCAGAATCGCACTCACAGTCAGTCAGTCTTTGCCTATCAATGGTCGTGTAGTTTACGGCAAAAGCTTTTCGCATACAATTCAATGCAGAAATTCTTGATTTTTCGCTTTTAGGCCCTCTATTCGAGAGAACAACTTTTGGCTCGCTTTTAGTGCATAGAAACCGATATCACATATCAGACACAAATATCTCGCAGTTATTGCCTTCAGATTTACCTTTGCTTCGGGTTTTGTACTCAATTTGCTCTACAAATGCCTTTTCCCAACACAAAAACACCGGTCAGAGAGAACAAGGAGAGAGAGAGAGAGAGAGAGAGAGAGAGAGAGAGAGAGAGAGAGAGAGAGAGAGAGAGAGAGAAATAGTGAATATTTTTATTATTATTTACTGAATATAATTCATATTTGCATTGACTGAATGACTGGCTTCGACACGAAGTCCTTTCAAGTTATTTCAAGTGTGTATTGCAAGATAGGATCACATTCGAAATCTCCCTTAAATTCCAACCTTGATATTGTCAAAGTAGCCGAGCACAACACATACCTACCTGTTGATTATAAAAAACAGTTCACTTATGAGCACAAATCCATTTAATCCAGGCTGAAATACCCGGGAAATATTAGGAATTCCGGTCGTATCTCCGGTAGAACTGTAGTTTTCAAGGATACAAAATAGTGACAAGCTACTATTTTCCGAGAAAAATAATATTTTAGTTCATTATATTTCTTATCTTTAAGATGTAAAAAATGAATAATACAATCAATATATTTACAAAAACTTAGCGAACAAGCGATTTGTGATAAATACTTTGGCACAGAATTCAGTTCATTATAATTCACATTCAAAGCGGTTGTGAAATAATGTACAGTTCGAACAGCCAATAGTTGACCACTGGCTGCACGGGAAATTCGGTCACTATCGGGAGAGTCAACTATTCGGAGTTTGGACTGTACTTTAAAGACAGCGAAACAAATAATTTTTATTATTTTATACACAAAAAGAAAGTATTTTTCTGCTCATTAGGGCTCAAAAAGTTGAGCCAAATTTCATTAGTCTTTTTGTCTTATTATACAAAATAATGTCTGCGGTGTTAACCCCGGAGTTTAAACAAATTGAATTAGCAAGGCTACCTGTGTTCTGTCTGGAGCATGTTTATACCTTCTCAATACTACATTATATGCCCTTGATTATGATACGAAATTCGAATATTCAACGCCATCCATGGAGTTGTCCAGATCGACGGAAAAGTTACTTAATGTACCTTAAAAGTACACGTATGCAGTTTCAGGAATGTATAATCATACTCCAGCCAAGACACATTTAACCTTGTAATTCTAATTGACGCAAATTCCGGACTTAAATCCCCAGATGTTATATTCAATTTTAATGATTGTCTCTCTGTTCCTGTTTTATATAAAACTATATAAATATATTTCAATTCTTAATTTACTCAATTAAAAAAAGCTAACCAAGCAAATACCAAAATAATAATAATAATAATAAAAACAGACGTTAAAACAAAGTTTTTTAAAAATACATTAGTTATCTTGCATTTATTATTTTAAATTATTAATATTTATAATATGTATATAATATATAATAAAAAACATGTAATTAAAAGAGATTGCGATTGTATAGTGAATGTGTTGATGAGGTAGTCATACAACTGTGTGTCGGCTTTTATTTAATTAACATTAATTATTAGTAATTAATTAATAGAAATTAATTTATTATTATGCGATCGGATATGAACTGGGTGATTGCTTATCTGGAGTGGCGGTAGTGTAGTATCAGTGGTAGTGTTGGAATTGAGCTAGTTGCATTGGGGCGAGTGGGGCGAAGAATAGTGTTGTTTGCAGTTATGCACAGATTGTATAATCATTGGTGATGTCAAAGATGTCTGACTTGTGGTATGAGAGGGCAGAGACAGAGACAGCGCCGAGAGTGGAGTGGAGTGAGTGATGTCTTCTGAATATAATTAACAAATGATTTATTCCTTACAACGTCTTCATTATTATCTGTAGTCATGTTTCAAATAGTTATCTAGTCTTAGACCACTAGCTGTATATCAGTTTGCAGTAGTTTTTTGTCTTGCATTTTGAATATTTTGTTCTTGTGAAGAGTTGAGAGGCCGCTCGTCACCGGCACCGGCCGTCCGTCGCTTAGCCGTCGCACTGCCTCTCCGTCTCAGTCTATCAAATCGCCTGACGTCTGAATTTTGATTAATTGTCGGCGATTTTGTCGAATAATCTTCTTTATTATAATCATTTAAATTATTATAATTAGAAAAGGTATATATCAGTTGCCGGGAGTTGGGCGCCGACGACGTGCTCATCAAACGGAGCACCGGTTTGTCATTTGGTTTGACTCTAAAACTATTTCTAGAGTTAATGACATCAGTGTTACCGTTGGCTGAGTTGGCCTTAACGACGATCGGACCGATAGGTCGCTCGTAATTATGTAGCACTTCGTGACTCGAATCTAATACTGGCTCTGAGTGTGACTGTTGTGCCGACTTCTTCACGAACTGATAGCACTTCTCGCGCTTCCGATGCTGGTGTCGGAGGTGGTGCTGGCCCTGTGTCCCCGTCGGGATCTTGCCGTGGATCGGCTTGCCCTGCTTGGTGAAGCCCAGGTACCAGTCCTGGTTGTACAGCGAACGGAACTTGATATGTCTCGACGGAGTGGTCTCCTCGGTGAACAGACAACCCAGGTTGTTTGAATTGTACTAATGGGGGGAATAGACAGATATATTAGTGAGCTATTAGTGACGAGTCGATTGAACACAAGTCAAGTTTCATAAGCATTTCACACAACACACAAATCGACGGTAATAGAGAGGTAATCGAAGACACTCTCAGAGAGCATGTGCTCGAACACGTTGGCCAACACGTTCGGTGCGGTACGTGATGTTAGCGGAAATGCCATTCTTGGCTCAAATTGTTATATTTATAAATAATAGTTATAAATATTTCTATTTTTGTTAATTCATATTAATATTTGTGTATTAATACTGTGTTTGACCGACAATTTGCGAAAT
The DNA here is from genome assembly GCA_034698225.1 of Scheloribates latipes. Lineage (NCBI taxonomy): Eukaryota > Metazoa > Arthropoda > Arachnida > Sarcoptiformes > Scheloribatidae > Scheloribates > Scheloribates pallidulus. The sequence goes on along the minus strand of JAQGBE010000049.1, from coordinate 22,267 downwards.
GAAATAACTAGAAAATCAAAGTCTCATCTCAACTAATGTTATGCGAAATGCGAATAAAATTATTGGTTAAATGACTTTGAAAGCAATGTTTTGGGGATTTTCATTGCATTTATTAAGTAATGAGTGAATCGTTTTGAATAAATATGAAAAACTATTCTCAAAACAATTAAAAACAGTCAGAAATGGCCACAAAATAGCGATTATGGCTTCGCTTAGATTACTATCGCTATTAAATATTAATAACAAAATATATTAATAATAATAAACTATCTGTTATTGCTAGACACACATGCATTGCTAGAGTATGAATAGGACTCGTTTATTGCATAAATATATAAGGCATGGCCAACACTCGTCGTCGTGTAGAGGCGAGCGAGAGGCTAAGAGAGAGAGAGCTAGATAACATTTTTAACAACAATTTAATAAATGATAAATAAGTTTTATCGAGTTTTATCTCCTATAAAAGTTGATTGCTCAAGAGCCAAGTCTAATTATAAACAAATAGCTAACACTACGTGAGGACGGCTAGCGCTGTGCGGACGGCGCTCGGCTTCGGCACCGAAAGAGACCACAAATAATAAACAATATTAAGTGTGAATAGAGAATAGACTCTTCAGCGGCCACTTCTTCGCCATATATATACACCAATTCGAACGGTTATAATAAAACATATATAAAGAAAAAGTGAAGAAATATTTCGGTTTCATGTCATCTCTGGTGCATTAAAAACAAATAGAGTATAAAAATATTTGGAAATTTTGCGCTGAAATTCCCGACTGAAGACAAAAAGCGAAGACAAATAAAAGAGAGAATAGTAATAATAATTTAAACAATTTCTCTCAGTTATGCATAACTAATAAGAATTAGCGAAGTATTCGCAGAATCCGGTAATAAGTGGCTCTTAAGTCAGACTTAGAGACTCAGAGTAGCGCACAGTCACAGCCAGAGTCACACAGAGAGCACAGGTATGTGCAGTGCTGTCGATGTGTGTAATGAGTATGTGTTTTGGGTGGCAATCAATCAGAACAACGAATCTGTAAAAATGTTTGACATTAAAGCATTCCTAAAAGCAAATAATTTATTGCTTATAAATGTTTGCCCCAAAGAAGTCAATTGACTGTAGGCTGAGAGCTGTTCGCCACCACTGAGCGCACAGACTCTGCACAACCCGTACCGCAGATACCGAAACCGTCGGCACATAATAGAGAGAAAGGCCTGAAATGAGCAGTGAATTAGTTAAATACCGAAATCAAAAATAGTTAATCCTTTTATAATATTTAAGAAGCAAATGATTTATTGTATGCCATCAGCGGTACTCCACTATCGCACCGGTGCTCATGTGCTCCGACCTAATAGTGGTGGTGAGCACTGACGGCTCGACCGGTGCGCGGCTATCATGAAAAGGAGGCATATCTGGCACTGAGACTCACTATCGGACACAACAGACTTCGCTTAACTTTTAGACCTCAAAACCACAAGACTTTCGCCAATAATCTGATCGCGTCTTTGGGCGCAAAATGTGACGGAAAGTAATGGGCCTTTGATTTTGGCTTTGGCTGGGGCTTAGACGCCGGTATTTCACCATGACAATGCCTGATTGGCCCGGTTGAGTGGCAGACAATGCCAGAATGCAACAGGTCACCGCCAACAAGCAACAATGTCAATTGGTGGCCAACAACAACGCTAACTAAACTAAATTAATTTAATTATACGGCTTTAGGGCCGACATAATAGCGAATGTAAATTAGAGAGAATTCCATTCAAATAAGCATCTAGCACCAATAATTACTCAATCTGGAGGAGGATGTGCTGCGTGGAGGCACTGGGGCATGAAAGTGTGCTAGCGTGACCACGCTCAATTTGCTCGACACAACCAAATCAATAGGTTTTGGTCCACAAGTCGAGTCCGAACTCTAAAATCAACAAATTATACGTAAACTAAATAATGACTGTTTCGCTGCAAAATTTCTTTTCTCTCAACATTTTTTACTATTATTTACTTTTTGTTCATATGTTTAGCATTCGTGGGCTTCTGTGCGGCTCACGGGTGGCCGCCTTTGCCGGAGAGGACCGAGAAATTGGTAAAAAATTGGTCGTTTCAATGCGTCTCTTCTCAACTGATCAATCAAAATAAATCTTAGCATGCATAATAACTCTATTGAGCTTAGCAATTTAGCTGTTGTGTCTATGCCTATTAGCCAGGCTAAATGACAGTACATCTGTCAATTTTGCAACTGCCCAACTGAACCGGATCATTATCTATTAGGTAAACTGCAAAACACAATGCAGTCGAACGCAATCCAATGTCCAGATCGCACACCACAAACACATATACACTGTTTGAGTGCAAATCCAGATACAAATGCAGCTATTATTCAATGGTTGGCTCTCAGGGCCATCAGGTTTGAGGCTAATTCAACAATATATCTGACGAATTCAACTTACATATCGCGGAGACTGAGACAAACAGAGAAACATTTCATGAGACTGAGAGATGTAAAATACATACCCGAGCGAACAGTTTTCCTCGTTTATTGAAGCAAACATAGACACCGGCGCTGACAGACTGAATGCGTATTCCTATAGGATTGCCGCCAATTGTCTCCAATGACATCAGGGCTGTGGTCACACATGCAATGAGAAAGTGATGATAATTACCAATTAGAACAATCAACCAATTAAACAGACGGGCAATTACAATGAATTACAGATTGTACTAGGCGTCACTCCAACAATGTGCAACGCTCAACTTGCTCAATTACAGTCACGATCATCAATATATCAGTAGTGGTACTGTCATGCTAATTGCTAATTAGACAAATTAATCAATTGTTAGACAGATTGCCAGCAATTGTTATCACTAGCAAAACAGTAACCGTGTAGTCAATGAGATAGTAAGCTAGCAACATTATATCTAATTCATAACTACATACACTACTACAGTATTATTATTATACAGGAACTATTCACTGGAAATTGTAAATTGTCAATTAATGCTCACCATGATCATTGCTCAACCATTCATTAGCGATTGACATTAGGCAGTGAGCAATAGCTTCAACAAGCTAAACTGATGTATTTGCTCTAGCTCAAGCTCTACTGGCCATAAACGTTAATCATCGTCAATGAGAATCTAGTTTAAAGCAATTTGGCGTTCGAGCCAATGGCTGAGCGTCTGTGCGGACCAGTAAATGACATTTTGGCAATTTATAAGCTAATTGTTAGTTAAGCTATTTCTTCAGGTAATGCCTGTCCGCTCCAAAACTAACAGTGCCTGAGACTGTGCTGAGACTGTGCTGGGGAACAGAGAGATGTGTCACAATGGGAGGTCAGTGAATGAGCCGAAAGCGAATATGAGACACAAATTAAGGCGAACTCTAACTCTAACTCTAACTAACGAAGAGTAAGTAAAACAGAGAGTGAGACCAACTGTTGAACCGTCTCTTCAGACTGGGTTCTGAAGACTCACCGAATTCGTCATCCTCTTGAGCTCGAGCAGTGATATGCCTGTCCAGGACACTCATGAAATTGTGACTACACTGGTTGAAGAGCAAAAATTGCCGTTTTGTCCGTATTTTATCAAATGATCTGGGTGAATTGACTAATAAATTAGTTGAATTGCTAGTTTGTTTGCTAGCTTGAGCAGAGCCGATGTGGAGATGATGGTGGTGGTGCATGGTCACACAACTTTTCACCAGGAAAGAGCACAGAAGGGCCAAAAATATATAACTAGACACACAAGAGTCCATTAAAGTCCATGAATGTAAGCGAATCTCAAAATTCTTGTCCAGAATTTTTGAGACGACTTAATCAGATGACAAAATTGGAGAACCATAACAGTAGTGGTATTGTTTGAGGCCAGGAGTGCCTGGTTTGCAGCGAAAGGCGAGTCAAGCATTCAATGACAACTGATTTCTGTCCGCTTTAATCGTGAAGTTGTAAGCACTTTAACACAAATGAGAACTTTTCTAAAGAAAAGTCAACTTTTCTCTCATATTCACGCCGAGAGCTTCACCTGAGCTGAGCTGAACTGAGCCGAGCTGTGGCTGTGCTCTCCTCAGTGTGTCTCACACTTAGAGCCAACACACACACCAAAGGTAGTGCCAGTGGTTGTGCTGTGCCAGAGCCAACATCAGCAGCGATCAGAGCGATCAGTGGTAGGAACACAACCAGCACAGTCACAGTGTTGTATCGAGCACTTCCAAACAGCACACATCGAACTGCGAACACCGACTGAACACTCTGTGCGAACACCTATCAGACCAGAGCTATGAGCGCCAGTCGAGAGTCAGTCCTCTATACGCGACTCGAGTTGTGCTGAGCTCTTGTGTTGCGCCCCAAGCGAACCACTGCTCACTCCTGGCGAAGGACACGTGGTTTGAGTCGACAGTGGCGTACGAATCGCGATCCGAGAATCGACTGACTTTGCACCGAATCGCCGACGTATGAGCCAACAGTCTATTGACGCTCAATGCTCGAGCAAATGCCCAACAAATGCTCGATCCAACAAATTAACCTTTGAAACTGAAAACTAAAAGTCTTCTCTCATTCTGTTCGGCACTTCTTCTCTCTCTAAGTCTCTCTCCGTCTCTCCCGCACTCTCTCACTGTTCTCTTCGCCAAACATTTCATTATATTTTCTCTTCATTTAACTCATAAATGGACTTCACTTATAATACGTGAGACTAATGCCTCGGCTCTGGACTGTTAAACAAGCGTTACGTCTGAGAGACCGAGAGATCGTCTTCTCTTTTACTTTGGATTTGCCGCACATTCCAACAAATTTGCGAACAGAACCGCAGTTGTACTCATAGTCCTGGTCAGTCTCCCCCACTATCCAAGCGGTCACGACTTATTAATTTGGTGCAGACCGAGGCATAACATTCACATCACACACACCAATACACTGATACTAGAGAGACACAAATTGATATTCATGGTCCTATTTGGCACTATTCCGTTGGCCCACTGCTCACTATCTCAATCATCAATTATCGGCGCAGCGCTCGGCAATCAATGCCTTCCCAAGAAGTGTTTGGCTAATGGCTCGGAGGCCACATAACTAGGTGTTAGAATTGGTGCCAAAATTGGCCAAAAAATATAATATAATAGTAATAATAGTGCGAAATATATTAACACTCATTATCTGCTTATGGATTGATTGCTATGAAGTCGTCTCTCTTATCGCTAATTTAAGTGTTGGCCAAAAATGCAGTTATTTATGAGAAGAGAGAGAAATAATTTGATTTAGAAATAGAAAACAGTCTATTGAGAGGAACGATAATCTCGGTGTCAAATATTGATTATTTAAGACTAGGAGTAGACAAGAGGTTTGCGTTCGTGTTCAGTGGCACAGCACCGGCACCGGCACCCCATTCCATGGCCAGCCAATTCAAATATGATGGATAACTTCATGAATGCAACAGAGACTCGATATTATATCAAATTATATAGCAATTATTGAATTACCCCAATTGAGCTCGCTTATTTGTCCTGTAAATTAATAGCTATTAGGAACTGAACTGGCAATTGCACAGATAGGAAGACTCGAGGTATGCCCTGCACAGTGCACACACAACACTCTCCCCGAGCACAATGAACCGGCACATTAACAGATGCAATAAGTTTTAACAGTTAGTTATCTCAAAACAGATTTCTCTCTTCTCTTTCAAAATTCTATTTAAAACGAATTCAATAAATAACTTGGTAGTAGTGGAGGCAATAGCGCACAAAAGCGCTTTTACTCGATCCGATTCATCATTTTTTAAAATACGAGTCGTTTCTCGCATGACTTGTTGGCCAATACGGCCGACACGAACCCAGAGTGAAACGCCTGATGCCAAACAACAGAGGACTTATTGGCCGCCAATTTTCATCAATTTCTTCGCTTCATTGCAGGCATTAAGGCCTGTGTTTCTCACCTGTTTTGCGGACCATTCATATGAAAAATAATTCAAATTTCAATATTCTTGCTGTTAATCACATTTGTCTGCGAGACTGAGACTAAGTTCGGGTGCGGGCGAGTGAGGGACTGGTGTTGGAGCAGAGCTGGAGTGGCACTGACGGCAGTCTCTCAGACAAACGCCAACAATGAAGTGATAATAGTTTCGATGATTAATGAGCGTATAGTCAACAAAACGATGGCCGGAATAGGGTTTAGGGTTAGGGTTTGTGTCCGACCTTATGTTTAGCTAATCATACAGAAGAAGTCGGTTAATAAAAAAGAGGTACTAATAGAGGCAGTGGTGACACAAATACTGTGAGACTTTGGACTTTCAATCAATTCTTGGCATAACATTCGGATTTCATCTTTCAATAAGAGACCGATTTTTTATTAACTCATTTCCTAAGCTATTAGTGCAACGAAAGGCTATAATTCTTGTCGGGTATAAGCGATTCATAACATTTTTTGCCTTTCCGTAATTGAAAAAAGACATCCCTTGGATGGCCTCCGGAATAAAATTATCATTGAAGAAGTGATTCCGCGATAGTTCGACATTAATTTCCAATTCTATAAACTGTGAGAATCTCTTTTCGCGAGTCAGACCGCGGAAAACCAGAACTAAATTAAGATATAATAATAACGAAAGTGAAGCCAATCATAAAGAAAATCATAAAAAGTTAATTGCGATATGACTTCCGAAAGGCGAGAGAGAGAGAGAGAGAGAGAGAGAGAGAGAGAGAGAGAGAGAAAGAGAGAGAGAGAGAGAGAGACCGAAGAAAATTGATGGAAATATATACCAAATAACTGCCAAACCTTAAGAGCATTAAAATTTATAATTGTTTTTCAGTCAAAGGTTGAGTCAAACGAATAGAAAGAGAAATAATTCACAAAAGCCGTAGCGAAGAGACAGTCAGAAAAGTAAGCATTTATTTCAGATGTGTTTTGATCGCAATAACTCACGACTCATAACAAGTTGTTTATGAAGAAAAGTTGTGTTCAGAGCTCTGCACTGAACTCAATATTCGACACTCGACTGAAATAATATATATTACAGTAATTATCAGAAATGAAATGCATTTTTCAGTGTTTAGAGCGAAAAGAGAAAAAACTGAAATCATTTGTTGTTATTTGGAGCCAAAACGGCAGTCGGTTTGCACTCCTGTTGTGTTAGTCAGTCGGGAATATCTCTTCTAATGATGTTCGCCACCAGAAGACCAGACATCAGAGCCCAAGAGTGAGTCCGCACTCGCACTCACACCGCACTCACAAATGTCTGTTCAGCTCTTCTTCAGGTCCGCCAATACTTCAGAACAGAGGGTTCGAAACGAATTTCCATTTTCCAAATACACTTCTCATTGAGTAAAAGAGAAAAGAATTTTTACGACCGAAAACCACTTTAAAAAATTTATCTCTCGAGTGCTATTCCACTATTTCATGTGTCAATTGAGTGCCTCCTTTGCCACTCCGGCGGCGGTGGATAGTGCCGGCCGTCCAAACAAGAGCACCATTTCTACTGATCAGGAGGTGGTAGACAATCAACGACTATAAGTGCTCCCAAACGACCGTAACTGTGACCCAACAGAAGATTCCAATGATTTTGTCCCAAAGAATCGCTGATCAGTGATAACAAACTCGGCTCTAATTAATACATTAGACGCGACTCCGACGCCACTCTCAAAGTTACATAACACGGATTCTCTGCTCATTCAACTGATTCTAGCAAATTCTTGCTGAGATGATAGGATACGAACACGATTGTGTGAAACAGGCACAAAATTAGCCAACAAGATTTAAATTCATGGATAGTGTTGTGTCTGAGGGCCGTTAGGATGGGATATGTAATTGGTGAAAGTCATAACTCAGCGTTAGGCTGGCAAGGGGCGGCCTAGTTCAAATAATAAACTATACACTGTTTATATTGTTTTTGGGGCAACGGGCCAACAGTGGGCAACAGTGGCCATATCTACATAGATTAGAACTGAGGTCATAGTGGGTTCGGTTGTATGCATTAGTTTTAATCAATAACTTTAGTGATGGGCAGCGGTAGTGCCCATCGCCAGCACATGCCAGCACATGCCAGCACAGGCCAGCACTGGCAGCCCTGCCAAACACACACTCCTCTGTCCAGTCGTAAAAAAGCCAATTCTGTGGCACTAAATCTAAGACCTGACGCTTCGCTGATCGCTATCAATGGCCAAAAAGGATAGACCTCTGAGACCAGTAATTATCAAATTTAGTGATGAAATGGGCGGCACTGCCCCCACTGCCCCCTTCCAACCCCCCAGTGCTGGCGTAGGGCTAACACACAATTGACTAAACAAACAAAACTAAAAAATACGGATCAACTCTACGCCTACTGATTGTTAATAAGCAACACAAATAGGCAACTCTTCTCTCAGATAAGGAGCCAAACCTTCGCCACTGATACACAAAGCGATAATAGAAGAGTTCCGAACATTCCTCCGATAGGAGATGCCTCTCCTCATGCCTGCCTCATACGCAACCATAATCAAGGTAACCGCCATCAAGTGACTGCCATCAAGTGAGTGAGTGAGGTCACTATCGGTTGACATACGAGTCTTATGTTGTCTCCGAAACAGATAGATAAACGACAAAACGATTGCATTCCGCAGTATTTCTTTCCTTGGAATCTTAGCAAGATCACATTGTTTTCTGGAGAAACAACAATGTTGTTATAACATCCTATTTGCTTTGATCCAAGATAATTAATCACACGCCACTCGTGCCGCCCTTCCAAGGTCAATGTCTCGTCTATTGTCTCTCATATGGCATAATTAAACACTAATTTTAGTACCTTGCTGATTATATAAGCATTGCAATAGTAGTGGGAGAGATGGGCCGACCAGTGGTGAGCATCCCAAGCAAGTATCGAAGCCAAGGGAGTACTCCATTTGGACGCAATATTTTATCAAATTTCTATTGAATTATAATTTCTTCAATTATTCAATGATAATAAAAGTCGTAGGAATTTATTAAAGCCATAAAGTTCCTTGATGGACTATAAATCACACGGATCTCCACTCGAAGCACCACTTTTACGCTAAACAATCTTTTTTCTTGGAGTCTCTAAACGCTCCAAAAAATTATTAATTAAACACTGGGTATAGCTCTTGGCATTTGTGAGCCAACCTCTATTGGGTTCGACCCAAAGACCGGACAGAAATATATTGTTATCTAATAATTATTATTATTACGTATTAATAAAAAATTCATTTCTTGTGGTATATTATGATTGGAAGATAACAATAAGGTATTAATTATCGCAGCAAAGAATGTTTTGCAAGAAAACAGAGACTGAAATGTGTATGTATATCAGTGTCGGCCAACATTATGAGAGCTAAGCTAATGGTCTAATGGTCTCACACATAATCATTATGTGTTCGCTCAAAACAATTCCTCTTAAATCATAATTTCGCAGACCTTTAGCCGACACTCGCAGGCATTGAACACCAAATAACAGACTATTGTTGAGGAATAACCCCAAAGCTTGTGCTCCCAAAGAAGAATTTGTCGGTCGCGACGACTGTTGCCGACTCTTCTGTCTCACAGTCCGCTCATTCTGTTCTCATCTGTTCTGCCAAATCGACACCTCATATAATAAATTGTCTTTTACTCACACTTTTTAGTTATGGTTTAAAAGTAAATGATTTTCTTTGCCTTTTCACCGGAAAGTGGCTCTCAGTCTCACAGACAGTCAGACTGTGTTCCCATACTGACCTGGCACTGACTGGGGCCAGCACTGGGCTAACTAGGCTCTAGTCACAATTATAGGACCGAGAAAAATGACTTTCTTTTGAAAGCACATTGGGTTGTCATAAATACATCACTCAGACCACTGTTAGTCAGTCGACGAACGTCTTGTTATTCGCCTGTTTTGGGCCGCAATTGGAGGTTCGCTTTGTTTCTCATCTCGTTATGTATTACAAGAGCATTGAAATCTATAAAAATTGTTATGATTTATGATTTAATGCCTTTTCTCTTCGCCACTGGCTTTCCATTGAACCGATCGCTTGTGTTGTCTGTGTTCTTGCGGACCGACACCGCTCTGCAAAACTCAACTATCAATTGTGGCCGCGATTTATGTTCGCATTCTTTACCACCAATTGCTATAAACTTTAGTCGAAATAGTTATCACTAGAAAACCAGAGCACAGACTTTACTCGGGCTGTGGCTGTGATGTGCTCTACGCCGACCATAACTATAATAATATTGGAATAAACAACAAATGAAATACTAATACATAAACTCATAAATTTTTAAACTTATTCTCTCTCTCTCTCTCTCTCTCTCTCTCTCTCTCTCTCTCTCTCTCTCTCTCTCTCTCTCCCACGTTGTCTCTCTCGCTCTTCTTTCTCTCCAATATTGGGAAAAGCAATTTGAAAATGCATTTTATTTTTTAGTTCTTCGGTGCCGTTGAGAGGAGAGAGCGGTAACACTCGGCTCACACCGACTGTTCTCCTACTCATCAGTCAGTCGTGAAGTCTGGTCGCGATCTCTGGCTGTAGTTCGCAATAACCGATAACTGTCGTAACCTGTAATTAAAGCCTCCGAAGAGGAACAAAAAGATAAGTTTCTAAAAGTGGTACTAATAGTGAACACATTTTGGCCCAAACTTTGGACTCAGCGAACAACAACTTTACCGACGGATATGTTATATGCGTTAAGCGTTTATGAATATTATAGACGGCCTCTAAAGCTGTGTTCTGAGCGCCGACCGTAAGACTAGTCACTCGAAGCGATAGAATTGTTTCGTAAGACTCAAGACTTTATGCAATTTATGACCGCAGGGCTAGACATGGGCTCAAAAAGGCTCCGATTCTTGTGTCCAAAGTTAGACATCAGAGCCGAACAGAGAGACTATTGGCTGCCATTCAAACCATTCAAACCTCAGACGTCTCTATGATTTCCTATGGCTTTGATTTGATATCAAATATTATTATTTGATTTCAAAATCTATGTTATATTGTGTTTACCGTTCAATCAAATTAGAAAACGGAACGAACGGAACACAACTTCGCAAACGATTGTGTGATTTGTTTTCATTCAAATAGTGTCAAAACGTTTTTGCGTTCGTTTAATATTAAACAAGCAAAACAGCAAAATTCGAGGTAAAGACGTGTAATTCAATCAAACGCTTGTTTGCCAACCAATACAATGAGTGCCAGACTAAACATTATCAGAGAATATCCGCCGAAAACGTGTCATAAATATTTAAAAATAAAAGAATTCTCATATTTAAATAGAGAAGAAATTCCTTTGACTCGCAGTGTGTGTGAGTTCTTGTCTGCCAAACGATGACATTCGGCCGAAAATATTTTTATTATCCGATTTTGGTTATCATTCGGATAACCATTGCGTGACACCCGATGCCGAACGGCAGTGATATGAGCAGACAATTTGATTACAAGATTCTATGAAATATAATTTCATAGTTTGCAACTCATAAACAACTGTTAAGTCAAGTCGAGTGAAGCCCAATGACGACTACCGGTGCTCTTCACTTGACATCATCATCAATGTCTGCCACCGATGAATGACAAGGACAGGCACTGGCGATCCCGACCCGACCGCAGACCTATAGACACTGTTTAATGAGTGGACTGTAATTTTCCACTCCAACCACAACCAGGTCATGACAGTCGGGCTCAGCGGATGATTAACATAATGGCCGGCTCTGTCGGGTCGTGGCTCACACATAATTGCGGCCACGATCAAGTAGCAAGGCAACAACTAGCCATTCACCACACGCTCCGAACCGGCAATTGTGTGCCTAATTAAATTTGCATGTGCAAAAATATGCTTTACACCTAATAGAAAGTAGCCATATGGCATGAGCTGGCCTGAGCTGGCATGAGCTGGCATGAGCTGGCATGAGCATGGCACTGCTCGTCTCAATGGTCCGCTCGGCGCAAATATATTCAGCTGCTTCGGGCCCGAGGCGTCTCTGGCCCGCAGACCAGAGCCGTAGTACTATTCAAACACAAATGCCATTTATCGAGAAGATCATTGGATTGCATGCGAGCCGTGATATGTGTTATATCATAGTTATAACAGTCAATCGTGTCTTCGCCTCCGAACCTAATCACCACTTCTTTGGCACTGTTTTCCTCTTAGCGCCACATTTTCGCCGTTTGTGTTAAGACTCTTAACGTAAAGACTATTTGTAAAATACATATAAACACTATTTAATTCAGACACGAAATATCGTTTAAAAAATAGCCTATATTTGAGCCGCAGATCTGTTATTGTCTTATTTACAACGTTTCAAATGCTAATGAAATGCCAGCGAAGAATACCTTTCCGTTCATTGCAATTGATTCTTGTCTCGAGAGACAGGCCTTTCTGTCTATGTGTGTGAGAGAGACACAAATTGTTTTATCCGTTTCAGTGCTCTTTCGCCTTCTCTTTCTGTCCAACGATTTTAAGCATCGGTTTTATTGCTTTATTTTCAAATACAAATCGCAATAAAAATTAAACGATTGATTCAAAACAAGCAAACGTTTAAAATTCCTTTTTCTTGTTAGTGAAACGGCAAAAAAAGAGGAGAGATTTCTAAATTATTCTGAGCAAATTTGAACGACTCTTTTGTAGACTAATTACTGGTTTACTCCGAAAAGTAACGAAAAAAACGATTCGAAACAATAAAACTATTTACGACTGATTTGATTACTGAGAAGTTTTCGCTTTCGGCTAATGATTACTATTTAAGGCGAAACGGGTTAACACATAATCAATGGACTGTTCAATGAATGGCCAATAAATTACTCGCAAAAACGTTTCCAGACTTTTGTCACACTTTAAGTCGAAACGACTCGTCTTTTTCTTCAAATAATTCTTTTGCTAATTAGTTATGAAATTTATGGCAAACCAGTGATGAGCAGACATTCCGATCATCTGATGGTATGTTCGCCACAATTACCTCACATATATCGTAGTGAAGGTAAAACCAACGAAACTACTATCGCCTGATTATCAGTGACCGAGTAATCTATGCAAATGAGAAGATGATTGAAGTGAAAGCTCATCCCAAACACTAGCCATGGGATACCTATCCAATTAAACCCATGCGAGACTCAGCCCTGCGCTCAATGAAAATCAGTTATAAATAAAAATAAATAAAATAAATTAAATTAAGTTTTCCAGTGATTTCTTTTTTGGAAAATTCGTCGCAAGAAATTTGTTAAGAGCATAAAAACAGGCAATGTATGGCAAGGTGATAAGGATCAGTGAAATAATTTGCGATTCGACAGCGAAAAAGTGGAAAAATTTCGGCCCAATGTGTGTGTGTTTCATATCTCTCTGAGTAAAAGAGGTTTCGCAATGAGATAAAAGTGAAAAAGCGATGCGATTTTTATTTGCAAACCTTAAGCCCTGACTAATAAATCAGTAGATCGGGTAATAAAATGAAAAATTATTGCAAATTACTAACAATTTAAGAGAAAAGAAGATATAATTGTGACGACCGGACCAACATTTAGAGGCCATTAGGTAACCGATGCCAACCGGCGAAGAGCTCTTTCGGTGATTCGCGACTCAGATTCGGCTCCGATTTGTCCGATAGAATGAAAATTCTATTCATAATGTAATCACTATTTGTCGAACAGAGCAATAAAATTCGGGACTAAAAACAAAATTATCATTTCCTCGAACATTAGTATTCATCGAGAGTCGACCGCAAGCTATTGGCAGAGTGGGCAAGGTGCATTTGCTGCATTTGGCCCACTGGTGAGCGGCTCATTACCCAAACAGATAATTATTGGGTTATAATAATCGGCAAAATATTTAAATTCATATCTAATACATAAATATCTGATTTCGAAGAATTTACTCGTGATTTGCATTGAAAGCAAATTTTGTGCCAAACATTTGCCATACATTTTCGGGTCTAAAATATCTATTAATGAGGTTATAATATATAATTATAGATAACAAGTCAAACAAAGTTTTTCTTTTGCCTTGACTTGACTAAGCAGTGGAGACTCAAAAAGTTGTTTTCCTCGGCAACCGAACCGACAGAAGGACTGAATAAATATTAGATAAATGTCGAGAGAAATTCCAGTCATCCGCCAGAAGTCAATAGTCTTTTCTGGCGGTGATTCACGTAATTATCCGCTAAACAGATCTTTACTGGTATTTGATTTGTAAAATATATTTATACTCTTTCTTATCGGAAATTAAATGTCGAGTTATCTGATTAATAACAATCAGAGTATTTGTGTGTTTGGATACCGCGTCAGGCAATTGGCCTCTGTTTGCCACTAACCAGTCATCTCAATGAGTCTTAGAGATCAGTCAACAAGCAAATGAACACAATTTTTCCTATTAAAAGATAGTGACTCTCATTATAAACAATAATATCAAGCATAATTGTCATATTTTGGTCGCACAAGAGCCGAGCAACAGCTCAAACACCTGGAGACAGGTCAGCGAATTTGTAATTAAAGGGATGTCACTCTTCTGTCTCTGTCCTCTGTCTAGACGGACGAACTGGTTCTTTATCCGACTTACAATTTTATAACTTATTAGATGATTCGGATGTAAAATGTTAAATTTTATCGCCTTATTTAATTAGTATCATATTCGGTGCTCTTCTTGTGCCAATCAAACGAATGCAGAGCCGGACAGAGACAGACCAAGACTGAAACCAAAACCCGCATATTTGATGGCAATTATATGCTCTGAAAACACGAATATCTTATCGGAGGTAAACATCAATTAATTATAAGACAAGATTCCAGCGACTAATTCCTAAATATTCATAGAGAAAAAGATGAGAACCAGAATTAATTAATCTTGTTCAATCGAGTTCAAGAGTCTTAGCTTAGGGTCTGTGTGCTCTTGGTCTGTCACAAGTGGAGCTCTGCGGTGGGTCACAGAGGGCTCAACAAAAACAGATGACAATAAAAAGCATTGAAGAAAATATACGTTTAGACGTCTGTCCCATAAAAGTTGACTCGTGTTGAGACCGTTGAGACCATCTTAGACGTGCTATCGTCCACTTTCTGTCCATTACCTGAACATTTCACTATATTTTACTCGAGAGACTCACTTTATTTGACTATAATTTACTTTTTCCACCCATTTCTTGACAGTATCTGATCTTTGGCTCACATCTTGTGGCCGCACATAATGTGTTTGAGAGGTATGACCGCTATATTAAGCACTCTTTTGCCTCCTCTTTGTTATCCGCACTCATGAGTTATGCGAACCCAAAGTCTATCTATTGATGAACTCGACCAACAATGCAAAGAATGGACTCAATATTGTCTGTCCTATCGATCAGTCCTTTTGGGACATTCATTGCCTCACGAAGTCATTCATTCTTCGGGAAGTGTAAGACTGTTGAATATATTTTCGAAGAATTGCTAGTTTATAGCTCTCCGGAGAGATATAGGGAGAGCCGGACAGATGGAGAGAGACTCAGGTGAGGGATACCGACGAGAGAGTCGGGGAGAGAGAGACGAACTGCAATCTAAACTGCAATCGAAGTCATCGCATAAACTCACGACTAATTGAAAATTCAATTTTTCTTCTTATTTGGTCCGAAAAGCGCTTGATTTGAGTGATAGATAAGTGTCAATAAAAAACTAACAAATTTTTACTTAAAACAAAACAAAAAAACAAAAAAATTAAAAAACAAGTAAATGAAAAGCAGAACCAAATTGAAGAGAGATTCTGATCAATGATTTATTTGATGAACGCATCGATCGTTATCTTAATCTCAATTTGTTTTTTGCGCTATGAATGATCACAAATATTTCAATTCTCCGAATCGGCCGTTCAGTAAATCACAATTGAAGTCAGACTTTCGAGAGTCGAGTGTTTTGCAGAGACCATCGAAACAAATCATTGTAGGCGTCCGTCCATTGTATGGCCGCATAGGAGGACCTCCACGAGCATAGGCTCTGCCGACAGACTGAGCGAGCAATAAAAAGCAGGATTCAAATCGATTTAAATAATTGCAATTTGAGCAAGGCAGCAACAATCTTAATCACTCTGTCTATGAGCAGTCCCGCTGCGACTGACAATTATCATCCGAACTGCATCACAATTAACCTTGGGCATTGGGTATTGAGCATTTAGAGGCCGAACCAGGCATTGGTTCGGTTAGGCATACCTTTAAATAGTAAACTATTGGCAAAACAAGAAGATTGATAAAAATGAAATGAAATGAACTGGTTTTGTGTGCACAGCGTTTGGCATTTGGCGTAGAGTTGTGTCCGTCAACTGGTAGTAAACAGAATTCAATTTGGTTGGGCATTAAAAATGCAAATTGCTCCAAATTAGTTTGCACAAGCTGACTCGCGCTGACCTGTGGCCGTAATTGGATCCAGCTATACTCTTGACAAATTACAGGGATTATGTTCAGCTCCTATGGATGTTCTTCTGTGCTCGGAGTTGTGCAGTGGAAGGCTTGCCGTTGATTGGAGTTGTGCTCAACTCTAATGACAGCAATCGATTGGGACAGACATACAGACCGCAGACCCGGAGAAGAAGTGTTTGCTCAAAGTGTCAGTCACTCAGCGGGCAGTCAATCACTGGAATCCCAGTATTGAACTAAAAACTCCTAAAACACACACAACGAGAGAGTAATTGAAAAAAATTATTTGAAAATACTCTGCATTTGTTTGGAACCAAACATAATTGGAATTTGTTTTTATAGACTCGATGTCCCGAACCGGAGGACAAGTGGTTCGCAACAACAGTGGATGAGATGTGGCTCTCAATCGCTTTGCAAACAAACAAAACGCTACTCAAAGAACCAAAAAGTCTTTCAATTGGTTACAATCGGAGACCACAGAAGTAGTTCGCCTTAAATATCAATCAATTGCACGGTTAGAATGAACTACAATGTAATGCCTATTCAGACACTGAGAGCACTGACAATACACACAAAAACACTTTCTATTCAATCCAATTATATATTTTCGCATTCAATTAACTGCACAAACGATTGGATAAATTGAATAGACATTGATAACAAAAATTGTTTACCGGAATCAGAACTCTAATCGAGTGATATAAAGCTAACGGAACTGTATGTGTCGTACGAGTGATGCAATTGAATGGAAATTTCAGTATTGTTTTGGACTTCAGTATTGAAATCCTTTGCTTTTTATTGCCAGAAGTGTTAATGAAATGCCAAACGTGTAGCGATAGATAAGTGCCAAGAGTGTGATTGTTCCTGTAGAGGATCCAAAAGGCTCTAAAGGCATTAAAGTTTACAAACATGACCATGATCATCATCATTATCATCATAAAAATAATATTTAATTTTTATCAAAAGGAAATTCAATTGAGATTTACTTTTATCTAAATTGCTAGCTTAAAGTTCACGATCATAACTAGATTAATTGCTGGTTTCCCAATTAGAAATAACCTTTATCTCAATTATTGCAGTATAAATAAGAATCTTGTTGAGGCACCAAGCTTATTTCGACCAAAATTATCATTTAATTACATTAAATACTAGTTTTCTTAAAAATTCTATTTTAATTGATAATGAAAACCAAAAACAACTAAAACAGCGAAATAAATATTCAACATTAATGTGTTTAAACAATTTATACTAAATGTGTGCCAAATCAGACCAAATATATCGAATATCAAGGAATAAATAATCAAAAACTTATCAGAACTCAAACTTTTGGTTCTAAAATCCAAACTCCAATTGACATCATTTATGTTGAATCTCAGCAACACTTTTGAAAACAGTCGCCAAAAGTCACGTGAATTTCACGTTTTCGGTGACAAATCGGTGGCCAAATGGCAGACACTCTCCACTCGGAGGCCAACCCATCGGCCATCAAAGCCGTCCAACTGCTGAAGAATACTGTCGGCGATGTCTTCGACTGCTTATCCGACTACTATCTCATTGCGGACGACAAGAATACTGTGGCCGACGAAACAGATGCTGACCAACAATCAGATGAAATACAAGCGACAGATGAAGACTTTAAGGCACTTGTGATTCAATGTGACATCAAATCTGAAGACTCGGATCAGATTATGTTGAAAAAGATGGACATTTGTGCCGCTATTTTCGACTATCACTTCAAGACCCGAAAAGCGGTTAAATTACACGAAATGATCGCCGATATCGCAGACCAACTGAATCCAAGACTATTGGCCACTGACCAGAGACTGTCACGAACTTACGGTAAATGTATTCTTGAGTTGCCATTCGGTCAATCGCTGGAGATTTGGAAGTTATTCCTTTCAAAATTCAAAACCAAGAATAAATTTTCGACCAGATTATTGTCAATCTTTCTGCAACACCTCAGATGTCTGGATAACCAAATCCCTAATAATCTGATCCATCAATTGACTGACATTCAGAAGCAAAGCCGAGAAGTTCTTAAAAAGACGGCAAAACAGTTGAAATCAAGTGATCATCAATTGGTCGAAATGTTGTTGGAATTGTACTTTTCGTTTGAATCACTTATAATTCTTCAGATGACATATAATCAAAACTATTTATCCGCAGAAGAATTTAGTGATAAATTAGTGTCAAATGAATGGTACGATCTATCGATCATATATGACTTCACCGAAGAACACAATTGGAAGAAAATAATTGAAAGAATCGACGATTTGAGTCCTAAATTGATTCAATGTTTGGTTAAGTCTCTGTTCCAAAAGTTTCACTTCTGGAAAGTGATTCAAACCAATGCTGATCTGAATGAAGACCAGAAACAGATTGTCAGCACATCGGTAGACGACTTGTTGTCGGCACTGATCAATAACTTTGCTGCCAATCATTTAAATGCGTTTACATTACACCAAATAAACGCCATTACAAGACATCTGAATCGCAATGATTTGTGTCACTTAACCGATTCACTCGCCTTTAATGGTCTGCAACCAAATGTCAGACACATTCTCACCGAAGGAACTGTTTGGGAATGCATTCAGTTTCAGACGGCATTCATCGGCTCTTTTTGGAGAGAAGTCGCTAAGAAATTGGGACACAAGAAGAGGAAACTGAATGAAGAGGTGAATCCAATCGAGACATTCTTGGAGACGATCGGAACCAATCATTCGTATTATTTCAAATTCGCCACTCTTTCGCCTAATTCTCCGAAATCAAACAAATTGTGGCCAAATATCGAACAATTGTCGGAACAATTGATGCGATTAAGTGATGAAGAGATCGATAAAAGAACTAAATTTCCATCAAAATTATTGAAGATATTGAGTGAGTGCATGCCTTTGGAGTACTTATTGCCGGCCAATCAGATGCGATGTCTTCTGTGTTTATCTCTACTTCTGTTTGGCATCGACTTCACAGATGAAACAAAAAGCGATTCATTGGACCTTATATTGGATCCAATGTTGCGTATCTTCGACGGTATCAGAAGTGTTTGGTTTTTCAATTTTATCGATCCATCGATTTATTTGATTAAGTTTTTAAAAGCGGTTAAGAATTACAATAATAGCGAAAAGTTGAGAGCATTGACCACAAAATTTGTGGAAAATATCTTCAGAAACAGCAAACAAATTGAAGAACTGAAGAAAAAACTATTGGAATCTGAAGACGAGATACCTTTCGAACTATTGGTTATGATTGAGACAATCATTCTTAAGCGGAGTCTAAGCGTCTTGAATATGAAGTCTGTGCCGAAGAATATGTCTCAACTGAGACAATATTGCGGTCCTCTTAGCCATCAATTGGCGAACACTATTCACAATCAGATAAAAACTCATTTAACCAACGAATCAAACATCGAATCGTTGAATACCATACTTATAATCGACAGCTTTTCGGCAGTTTTCGAGTTTCAAGTATCGAAATCGACTTCAGATGAAGAGACAATCAAACTGAAGACCAAATGGAGAAAACTTTTGGCCAAATTGATTGACGTATCGACCAAACAATTGGTGGATAAATCGGCGAACGAGTGTTCCATCAACTTCTTGGTCCTTCTGTGCGGTCAACGCAAAAAGTTGGCCAATGTTTTGCCTGAAAACTTTATAACCGATTTGTGGAGCAATTTATGTCGAGTCAACAAACAAATAGATGTCTTACAACTCGAATATACTATGAAAAGTGTGTCGATCGACGACTTCACCAATAATAGAGTCGAATATAAACTGTTGACTGAATCAGTGGATAAGAAAAATAGAGATAATTTCTTAGATTCTATAGAAGAAACAAATTCTTTCGTTAAACTAATCAAACCATTGATCAGTGCTGTGATTCAGTGCTGTACTGCCGAAGAATTTCAACAATTTCTTCAATTAGTAACCAATCAATTGGAAACTCTTGACTACTCGTTAGCCTCGTATACACTGAACCTATGGGTCGCTATATTTGAGAGCAATTTTCAGTCAAACGAAGAGAAAAATGTTTTGTTCCGCGAATTTCTAAACGATTTGATGATTTTGAGCGCAAATCAGTGCCAAAAATGCAACCAAAAAGAAAACAGAGTTTTGTCTCAATTTCAGCTCAACATCAAAGTCCCGGTTCTATCGATTATGCGCTCAGTTCTTCACATAACCAAAAACACTATAACCAGTCCACAGATATTCCTCGCTTACAACGCCTGCATTACCGCCAAACTGGACGCCTATCTCAAAGAGCCGGAAGTCTTCGGCGAACTGTTCGATGGAGTCTATGGTGTGCTCAACGAAACACTACTCCAACACAAATACATTGCCATCTCTTCCATGAGTTCACTCAATCTGATTGTCAAAAGTCTTTTACACTCATTGATGAGCATTTCGGACGAAACCAAATTCATTGAATACGAGCCGACAGTCAGACACCGGCTGGAGATCTGCTCCAAAAACATGGACCGACTGTTGACACTCTTGGCATCGCTAACCACAGACTACTCGTCAGTAGCGCCGCATCTGATCGCGTCGTATGTAAGCCACACACAAACCGTTTCGGTCCACGCGGTCATCAAAAAGAATATCATTTCGGGAATCAATCGCTTACTCAAACTGATGGCCACTCAGTCGGGCAGTAATCCAATGGAAATGATTTACAGCCGAATGAATGAGTCGTCGCGAAAGATATTTAAAATGCTTTTCGATAGTTATGACAAATATTATAAATTCAAAGGTCAGGTATAGACAATCGAATCGACTCTTATCGACGGTTATAAACACCATATTTGTTGATTGTAATGACAAATGGAATAATAAATTAATTTTTATAACTTTTGAAACTTTTATAACTTTGTGTTAAATGAGACGATCAATCAATAAAATCAATTAATCAAAATGAGAAACACTTCCGGGTATTCACCGATTTGGCAAAGATTTGAGAATAAATAGATAATTAAATTTTATAATTGAATTTCAATAAGTAATCTATGATTAAATTCAGTTCTAATGAGCGCTAACAAGATGAGCTTGTACAATTGATTATAGATTCTAGACGAGTTAATGGAACCCTTGTAGACATCTGTCGGCTGTTATCAATAAGCCTGCAAAATCAGCTTAAAATTCACAAACTGTAACAAAATAATTGCAGTGCTTTGGAAAGTATATTAGGAAAGAGCGAGTTTAGACAAGTGCCTACTGTACGCACCGGGTTGTGCCCCACCGCCGCTCCGATCGTTGTGTGCAGTGACGCTCAAGAATTGGGCGCTAAGTGTTTGCTAACAAATCCCGTTTACCGGGCCTATAGACCGGTCGGTACTTAAGGCCCGTTCGGTCGCTGCGAGTGATTCCCAATGGGAAAGGCTAACAATGACTTGTTGTGGTGGGGACGACACGAACCAACTTTTTTTTGCAATTCGAATTAAACTTGGCTTATTTTACTTAAGAATTATCAATTTTCACCTTGGTAAATACATTAGAAAAATCAATAATTTGATTTTTGCATTGATTACGTTTGTCACTAGCAAACAAATATAATCTAGATAGATTGTAAAAATCGAACAGATCAAGGTAAAATAAATAAAGTATCAATCTCAAATTATATCAAGCATATTTTTAATAAAACAAAATCTGCTCTAAACCCGTTTCTTACGACTGGATCATCAGTTCATTGTTATATTCTAAACCTGGTTATAGACCACAATCTATTTTATTCCTAAATTAAAAGAAAGCAAAACAAAAGTGAAACTCATTTCCGGTCCGACTCTAAGACCAGACATCGATTAATCAAAGGGTTATTGAATTCATCGCTCAATTAATGGCCAAAAATGTTGACGTATTGTAATGTCTGCGACACTAACGCTAACGAAGAGAACGAATTGAGTGAAAAACGAAAAGTTTTGGGACTTTTGGACTATATTTAGGTCTTCAGTGAACAGCGAATACCATATGTGAGGCAAAGAGTGAGAAC